>CM023481.1:312180649-312414820 GCA_013339685.2 Hyalomma asiaticum
TACTCGTTTCATCATTCCAGGCGTGTTGCCACACTGCGGCCATTCTGTTTGACTGTGGACATCAATTACAGTACCTGCTGGCCAATACACTTCCTATAGCAAATGCAGAACCAATACACCAATGCAGCTCCAATAGGCGAATGTAAACCAATACACCAATATAGCTTCAATAGGCAAATCCTGAACCAATGGACCAATATAGAACCAATACACCAATATTGATCCAATAGGCAAATACTGAACCAACAGACCAATATATAGCTCCAATAGGCAAATGCAGAACCAATAGACTAATACAATTCCAATAGACCAATATGTTCAATAATCTCATAGGCTATTGGTTTTTCTATAGGTCATTTTTGCTAGGGATATGGATGGCAAAGAAGGACAATGACTGTGCCATTATGAATATCAGCAGACATTTTCAAGGGGTAGGTTCACCCTATCCACCTCTGAAATGTATGTATGTATGTATGTACATATATATGTGCATAACTATAGTACCAGTGACACACTTTAACAAAGCTGCCTAATCATTTTATTTCATAAGCATTTTAAGCTGTATTCTGTACAAAACTTACCAGACTTCCACAAATCCAGTAGTCTTGCTCCTACCTGAAACTTAGAACTATCTTTTTATGTATTCTGGCTTTTGTTTTATACTTGAATGTGATACAGGCTTCTGGTGCTTTCTTTTCTCTAGTTGTCAGGTAAGAGCACATGGATGCAGAGAGCAGAAGTCTTGCGATTTTCATAGAAACAATAATTTTATTGTTGCTGTATTTTACAATAATATATATGTACAGAAATAAAATAGTCTATACTCTGCTTTGGTCATTGTGATGTGCCTCAAAAATATAATTAAATAGAACATTGCAATATATATTCAGCTTCATATTTCGTTTTCCTGCCCTGTACAACATCAGATGAGTAAGGTGTAACAACTCTGAAAACACTCTCAGTACCAAAATGCCATCAATGCGCCAAACAAATCAAGACTGCTTAGGCCCCTGTGTATAGGGTTGGTGTCTGTAGTAGTAAATGCAAAGAACTGTGTCCAGAAAAAAAATGTGCCATGGCTGTTGCAATTGGAGGACATTAAGTGGCTATTTCATGTACTGCAAGGGTCATTGATATGGCATTCGTGCATGTGAAACCTAGCTGCAATACACAGCATATTTGTAGTGTTGCATTTTACCTGCAGTTCACAAGCAACTTGTGGCGTTATTACACATATCTGTTCTAGTAATAGCTAATACACACTGTAGCAGAAACTACAGGCCCTAGAGTGGCTGCATCTGCACACACTTCCCTAATCAGCCAAATGCAATGAATGATTTTTTTTTTCTGACATAACTGAGGCAAACTACCAGGAAGTACACAACTCAAGTGAAAAGATAATCTGTGCCAATAGGCTGTGCATGTATGGTGATACCTGACAAATGTCAGAGGCTGCACTTTTTGTTTTTGCATGCCTTATATATGATGAGGTGTGTTCTGTTTTGACAGTGAATTGAGAGACAGCTACTATAACAACACGTGAGAATTGAGCCAAAAGCAAGGTAATTGTTTCGTGACCACACTGCATTGATGTGTAAATTAACAGATTTTGAAAGGACATTATGCCTATCTGCTCAAGCTTGAGTGAAGGCTAACATTGAATGACTAATCCAGGCAGTGTAGTGTACTTTCGGCTTTGAAATTTACAGAGGCATGAAATAAAAATGTAAAAAACACCGGCACAGTTGCCTTGAGCCTCACATCTTATTAACATGAAAGTGGCACACACATGTAGAACTACCAATAATAAAATGAAAAAGAATTCTCCACTCATACATTTTCCAGTGAAGTCTGTGCTAGTTATGTGAATAATAAATCAATCCCTAATGAAAGTTATGAACAGGTGTCCCATTTCACATTGTCAAGTAGCTTCAGGGACTGAGGCTACATTTCTGGATTTGCTACTTTTTTAGGAAAGAAAAGGTGATGGCACCCTGTAAAGTACAGACATTTGAAGCATTTTTCTGGAAGTACTTGGTACACCAGTTGACATGGGACATTTTAAAGGACTTTCTTCTTCTTCTTTAATAATGCACAAGTCAGATAAATATCGTTAGAAGAAATCACAGCTACTTTGCATTTAAAAGCTCATTTGTATGAAGGCAGTAAGCCTGCTAATTTCTGGTTTTTGATGTTTTCAGGTTCTACAATGAGCATTTGACAAATGTAGCTTGCAAGCATACAAAATCTGCAACTCCACAATCACGAGTGAAAGAAAATATGCGCATCCAAACCATTTTTTAGAGCCACATTCTGGCATCTGTTGAAGCACGAACTGTTGAAAAGCAAATACAAGAGCATGTTACACAGTGCTGAAATTCACACTGTGTCAAATCTTCATTACTATCGCTTTCTGGCATGACTAGTATGTTAGGCACTGATAACATGCATGATGACCTGTGGGTTGAGTAATGTGTGAACCCTTATTTGCAATTGTCATTTATCTACAAAGCAATCAAGACACTGTGATATATTACATGAATATGATAAAAACTATATATATGCTCTGGCAACCATGAGCAAACATTTCTGGGTATGCATCACTCACTGGCATATATGTCAATGTGACAATGTGTTCTTGTTCCTATTGTGGTAGCGGCAAAGTTCCTGTTTACGTGCCTTTCAAAGCTTGTAAAGTCCAAATGACAGTTTTTCTGCAATGTTACACCGAACAACCTGCCAGTGAATCTGAACGTAACTTTCTGCCAGAATGCTTTGCACATGTCTTTGGTCAATGATATTATACAAGCAAAATGAATGTCTTCAAACTGCAGACCATGCCATCAGAAAATTAATTGCACACATCTACACTTCAGTCTGTACAACGGCAAAAAAAAAAAAAAGACTAAAAAAAGCTGCGCTGCTAAGACAAAGAAAACCACTGTCAATCATGGTCCCACTGTCTACAAACATACTCAAGAAACACAGATCAGATTGGGATCCAATTTACATGCGAGGCAGCCCTTTTGCCTCCACATAGCATTCATTATGGAAATCTTTCACCTAAAAGCATGTGCACTTATAGAGTCGTGGAAAATGAGAATATTCAATGCTCTTTGTCTGTAGCATGATGGACACAAGTTGCTACAAAAACAATGTCTGTCATGGCTTTTGGACTTGTGAACAGGTGCCATAGACTATACGAAACGATTTCTTGTGCACATCTCAACAAAATCAATAATTCTGGCAAAAGGACACATTTGGTGAAAAAGCATACAATGTAACACCTGCTGCTTCCACACATCTTAGGTGGATTACTGCGTTCAAGGAGCATGCATTTTGTTGTTTTTCCATAATGATATGTCATACTACTACATTTCAGATGTAAAAGCAGTTCTCGTAGTTGTTGTACGATGGCTTCAATGTAGGTGAATGAATAGCTGCTGGACTTAACTCATTCCTTGAAACGTTGAGGCGAAAGTTGAGATGACCAGTCATGTCTGTTTGGCATGTCCAAGGTAGCTGTATTGAATACAAAAGACATTTCAACATGTTTTTATAAAGTAACACCAGTTAAATATACATGATTATTTGTTGAAGATTTCCATCGATTCATTTCTGATTTCTTCATTTTTCCACTACTACAACATGACAACATGCATTACACATGACAAGACAAAATGAGACATAATATGCACATCTATTATAATGATGTTAATACTTTCCACAGCAATGCAAGCTTTAGTTTTATGCCTGTAGATATGGCTTCCTAAATGTTCTGTAAACTTGCAAAGATCATGCAATTTGACATGGGGAACAAAAGGTGTGAGCATTTTTACACAAAATCGTAAGAGAACTGAAGTTGCAGCCTCCATACTTTTCCTTAGTTTCATTTTCTTTCTTGTGATTCTTTTCTCTTTTGTGACTATCAGTCGTCATGAACTAACTATTGACCAAATAACGCCTCACAGGAAATTTAGCAATAACAAAAAAAGAACCATCCTGCTCTCTGTTATATGGCTAGAAAATAGCAGGGAAGCTAACCTGGCGTTTCTGATGTGTACCCTCCTGATTCCGTCTGAGGTGGAAGGCAAAATGCTCTGGAGATGGCCAGTTTTGTTGGATCCTCAGGGGAAGTTCATTTGGATGGAGCACTCGTTCATCTGCAAAATTTTATTCAGAGCACAATAAAAACCACCAATCAGGTGAAAAATGAACTATACCAGTTGGTTAATACAAAATAATTGGTAGTTACAGTGCTAATTAGTAGTTGATTAACTCAAGTCACTTTCTAATTAATTAGTTACAGTACATACTGAAATAGATGAACTGCAGCTGATGAGTTTGCTCGACTGCTCATGCATGGGTTACAATAAGCCTGTATGAGTTGATAAGGTGCAAAGGCTGTGCCCGGTTACATTCAATAGTCTAGATGATGGCACTCCGAAAGGCGGGCGTTCAGTGCGCATGTACGAACCCTTGCTACGCTCTTACAAAATATTTTAATGCATTTTTTAGAAAGTCTTTTGAACTTGCTCGGTAGAATTCCATCGTGTTTATTTTGACACCCTCTAGAATTTTTCTTTATTGTTCCCAAAGTTATTTGGCCACTGCATTCTTACAGAAACTCTAAAGATGATATCTGTCGAGTTCCTTTTATCTATTCAGTTCCTTTTTAAGATTCTAGAGACTAATTTCTGTAGAAAAACTTTTCTGGGATTCCTTTGAAGATCGTACAGACAAATTTCAATGGAGAAGTTATACAGAATTTCTTTCAAGACTGTAAATTTCAATTTTGATAAAACTTTTCCATGGAGCTCCTTTTAAGATTGCAAATAGGAATTGCTTTTGCTAGCTCACCACATTAGGGGGTGTCCTTTCAAGAGAACCCTGTAATCAACCAAACACCAGCTAGGGAGTGCTCCTCTATCCATTAAAACACCGATGGTCAGGCACTGGGATTTGAACGTGGTACTTCTCACACTGGATGCTGACACCCTACCAAGTAGCCAACGCTGTGGTTTCTTCTTTCTTTTTTTGCAGAAATTGTAGTGATGTCCTAGTCGAAGTCGACATTACGAAATGAGAATGGGCACGACATGTAGGTTGAAGGCAAGTTAACCAATGGTCATTAAACGCAACAGATTGGATTCCAAGGGAAGGCAAACATGGAAGAAGGTGCCAGAATGCTAGGTGGGCGGATCAGATCAAGCACAAATTTATACAACACCTTCCTAACACCCCCGCCCCAGGTGGATCCCCATACCCCTACAAAAGTTTTCCAGCTAACCAATGACTCCGTATACCACCCCCCACTGCCCAAATCGAAATTCTGAATAAACTCCTGAGATCAAGATATTTGTCGCGACAACACGGCCGCAGCCGCAACATGACCAGGCTAGCTGGAGAAACATCTAGAAGAGGCATTTGCCCTGCAATGGACATAAACAGGTCCCTGGCAAAACATTCAATTTCATTTTGTACATGTGTCGTACACCCTATATAGAGCCCTTATGAGGTCACACAGAAAGGAGGTCTATGGATGATAGCGTTAGAAGTTCTAAAGGCATTCCATAAAAATTATTTTATATAATTTGGTAGATAGAAAGGCAGTGCTATAAGATCGAAAGGAGATTTATAAACATTATTCGACAGATTTTGGTAGATATGATGCCAATATATCCCTAACTATAAAGCACGTATGGAGAGCTGGTCTAAAGAAAGGTAGCGTTAGAAATTTTCAGTACACATGACGTCAATACACCTTCTACTGCGCATGAAAAGAAGTGTTTCTTTAGGCATGTTGCTTTAGACTTTGTATAAACATCCTATTGAAAACATTCCTGGAGTGTGAGTTCCTGTTGTGTTTCTTTTCTCTACAGAAACTCATTAGGAGTTCTAAAGGAACTCTAAGACAATTTTCATAAGGGAAGCTTCCAAAGGAGTACTACTTTGTTGGACACATCACGTCACTCACGTACTTCACTCAAAGCTGCACGTAGCCCGGCAGCTCTTATTGTACAAATAACAAGCCTCAGATATTTTACCACCTTCAACGTGTGAAACGCCACGTGAAGAACATGAACGTTTGCTTATTTGCTGAAAAGACGCTCGAGGGCAAACTACAAATGCAAGTATAGCTTTGTACTAAAGTGACATATTATAAGTTCACTTATACTTTGTAGTCATTCATAAATACATCCCAAAGTAAAAGTTCAGTACTCTTATGTTGTTTAACATTCAATACCATCACACTGCCATACACCACCCTTCAATAATGCTCGCGAAGACTGCTATGGAATTCCCTTGAATGGCCGTACCGTAAAACTGGGATAAGCCTTAAGGAGGGCGACGTGTCAGACTCAAATATAAACTAACACGCGATGACAAAGATTCGTACAGGAACCGCAATAAAACATTGTACTTTCCGAGTAAGAAAGTTATTTCGACTGATGTCCATGCATAACTGTCCACAATGTCATACGCAGAGTTCTAAGAGATCTGGCAACAGTTTCAACAACACTAAAAAGTAAACAAATCATTATAGTAAGAAGAAGAGGAAAAGTTCACTGAAAAACTTGACCAACATGCACAGTGCACAATGAAATGAAAGCTTACAGTTTTTGATGGGGCACACTTCGTAGAGAGAGTACTTGGATCCTCGGTCACTGGAGTTGTAGCAGTGAAGGACAAGCTGAACCACTTCTTCCGCTGTCGTCCGTTCTGACACCAGCAGGCTCTTGTACAGAGACTAAGGGAGCATGGGAAAGAAGATGACATCATTAGGACATTCACAAACGCAGCCATGCCCAGAAAGAAAGAAAGAAAGAACTGGCGTGTATGCATTGAAGTACAGCAGACAAAAATATGGCACGGCCATTTACAAGAGAAGTACGGAAGGAAAACAATAGGTACGTTTGGGGGGAGAGGGGGAGGGGAATGTCCTCCGCGCATTTTCAGAAAAAAAATACAAAATGGCGAAATTCAAATGTTGTGTGCGTCTAATTTAAACAGTATTGGCTAGCAGCTGCACTTCCAATTAGCAGCTACTAGCCAATGCTGAAGAGCACAGAAACCACACGTGGCCAACGTATACGTATCATATCTACGGTCATCATTTGGGCAAACAGAACTTAATTTTGCATATACGTCCTTCCATAGTGCCCATCTTTCACAGAAGTAAGTTAGGACAATGTGCAAGGGCTGCTCTTCGCATTAGAGCGCCAAAATCGAACATTCAACACAAGCAAAATAAATCGCCCGCCACAGTACGAAAGGGAATTGGAGGATCACCGGTCAAGTGCGCACTCTTTGGCACACGTGACTGACATGAGCGCAGGCAACGAGACGCCATTTCGCATTTAGAATTGAGTGCAGTGGCTCTGTGAGTAAGATCTGAAATACGTGGCCCTCGTGTCAAGTGCGCAACATAGGAAAACGAAATGGCTGAGCTATCAAGTGCTATATCACAAGTTTCACTGCACCATAGGCGCCTCGGAAATGGAACAACCATCATATGGTGACATGAATTAAACAACATGCTTGTGAGACTGCATTCACGCAGATGCGCCAATGTTGATGCTCATGAATTACCGACTGCAGCGATTATGATTTGGCCATTAACCAATCATAGTAACAAAAAACAGCACCGGTGCCGCAAGGGGCTCATGGCAGCAGCATTTCAAAGCTCTGCGCTTCTCTTTGCCAGAGCATTGCGCACATATTATACTGGCTTATACATTAGGCTTATATGTTAGGTGCTATCTCAAGATGCTGCAAGCGGTTCGCATGGTACAGCACACCTAAGTTTTAAAAAAAAATAAGCAGAAAATAATGCCATGAGCCGCGTCATTCGCGAAAAATACTGAAAACAATGCGGGTGAATTTCCTTGGCACAGAAGAGAAGGCGGTGTAAGCATGGACACAACAGATTTAAGTATAGACAATGCAAATGCCCTGTAGTTCGCCTACTTCCCTCCCCTCATGTCCGTGTTAGCACACTTTACATTTGTTCATTATGAGCCCATAGCAACTATAGCCCAGCTCTCTGTTGTTTTGAAATACTTACACCTGCCATTAAACAGCTGTCGTAAACTTTGACCAGGCCTCCTCGTCTCATTTGAAGGAGAAATCTGAAATATATTCAAAAGAAGAAAAAAAGGCAACAAGAAAATGTTTATAGGACGCATAAAACGATCGCACACAATGATCTGCAATGCTACCAAATAACTTAACGGCGGTTATGTTACACATGATCCAAGATACAACGCACCTTGCTAATAAGTGACGCTATCGGCGAGAGAGCGGGCGCGGAAACAACTGTGCCTCGGTGGCATGTTCGAACTATTCGGCTTTCTCAGATTGAAGAGTTTCACTCTTTTAATCTGACAGCAAGCATGACTGATTGCTGTTTTAAGACTTTCTGGGGTTTTACGTCCCACAGCCACGATATGATCACAAAAGACACCTTAGCGGAGGGCTCCGACAATTTCGACCGCCTGTGGTTCCTTAATGTGCACTGGCATCGCAGAGTATATAATGAGCCTCTAGCATCTCGCCTCCATCGAAATGCGGCCGCCGGAGCCAGGATTCAATACCGCGACGATCGTTTCTTCTTGCAGTCTTGAAGGAACAATTAGACATGCTTGCTGTCAGATTGAAAGAGTGAACCTCCTCAATCTGAGAAAGCTGAATTCTGATTACTACGTGCATGCACACACTTATCCCGATTTCAGTCTTTTATATCAGTGCAGAGATACCTCTAAGTAAAAGTGTGGCCCCATCTTATGTCATTCATTGAATCAGTATAGTTGGAACAACGAAGCATTGGCGCGCATTTTTCGATCAGCTCATTTGTTGTAAGGTTCATACTGCTCCGCTGTTATAATCGGAAAAGGAGCTGAGAGAACCGTCAATTAAATGAGCATGATAAGCCATGGGAATGCGACGACACAGCAAAATATCCACCTTAACACTTGTTGCGTGAGAACTTAAATCGGAGTTCGTGTTCCTAAAATCGGCTGCGCGATAAGGAGCGCCGCTGTGGTGACTTACTTGGAATCGCCCTTCGGATGACACGACTGGAGCTCCACGGGCCGCGCCTCGTCGTCCAGAACCATGATGGTCCGGATAGGGATGCCAGTTTTGCGTACCCACACCTCCATGGTGAGGTAGAAGAGATTCGGGTCCCGGTGCTTCATCTTGAACTTGCTCAGCAGCAGCCGCACCACATCGGAGCTGGAGGCGCTCGCGTCGATGCTCAGCGTCTTGTACTCCATGTCAGCGCATAGCACGCGTGCGTACACCTTCACCATTGTCTGCACATGCAAGCAAATCACAACAGAGGGTCACTCACCACCAGAGCTGGTATATTTCATCAAAGCGTGCTAACCATCTGCGGCACTGCTCATCGATATCGACGTCATCATCTCAACTTCAAGCATTTCTCAGTTTATTATAAACTCTCTCTCGCTTTTCTTTTTAATTGAAGCTCTACCCAACTGTGCATCCTCTTCCACGGCTACAGATGTGGCCTACATGGCTCACTAATTAAAAAGAAATATGCGGGTGGGACGTAGCTGGCTAGAACGGTTATGGTGTTCTTCGCCGCCACTTGGAGCAAGTCAGGCTATTAATCTGTTTTGCTAGATTATACAATTGTATAATTATTTATTAATCAGCTATTCATGTAATACAATTAGAGCAAGAGCGCCAATAAGGAAATTGTAGGCAATACTGAATATAGCCTCGCGGTCCCTTTTTCCTTTTTCGCGGGCTTTCTTTCGCCCATCGTGCTCCGCAGCCATATATCTTTAATCTTCTGAGGGCACTGAACAATCAAATCACTTCACAGGAAGACATTGGCATTATCAAAACCTCAGGAAAGGGGAGGGGGAACCCCTGAAAAGGGAGTCCCCCCAAGTATAAACACACGGGGGGGTCAGGCCCCACTGACCCCTCCACGATTTACGCCACCGTGTGTGTTTGCGTGGGTGAATATATATATATATATACATACATATATAGTGTGTGTGCTTCCATTAAAAGTGAACGACCTTGTCTGTGCAAACACCGTCTCGTAGTCGGCGTAGAAATCGCAACCTTGAACTTGCTCCCTCCGTCTGTCCGTATGCCGCAACAGTCGTGCAGGCCTCCGAGCGCAGCTGCCGATTCTCACCGAGGGTGAAGACTGACGCCATGAGCTCGCGCCTGTCGCCACAAATAAACCCGAGCGCGAGCCACACTCGAACGAAGGTCGACCGGGTGGAAGACACGCGAGCACGGAATTTCCAAGATTGGCCAAGGCTCCGGGCCGTCCCATCGCTTGCCACTGGCTATGGCCAAGCGGCACTTCGGCTGTGTTGGTCACGGAAGGGCGCCTATGCCATCAACGCGGGCAGAGACGCGCAGCTGCTGCTTCGAGGGAGCCCTTCGCACGCCAGTCGCTTCCGGACAGCGAACGGGTGAACGGGCGCTCCAGCACGGACCCAGACGCTGCGGTCCGTGTCCAGACCGATGGCACAAGGACGCCCGCGACGACGGCCGCCCGCTCTCCATCTTGCACGAAGAGGGACGGCGGCCACGCAGCCAAGCAGAATGCTCTCTCCGCGACTCGCACGCAACTGTGGTCACCGCGCTGTGACGCCCCTCTCTTTCGGCAGTGCTCGGGACAGCAGCGTACACAGCGCGTAATGAAAAATGCCAGCTGGGGTATTATGACGGATAGACACGGGGTTTTCCTCGAAGGCATCGCGCAAGAGCAGACTTGAGGTGCGTTGTGTTTGGGCTGACGAAAGGAGAAGGACGTTTCGGCAGAGTGCGCAGAATACCCTTGTAAGAAAGCACGGCGCTTTTTTAAGTACGCGCAAGCTAACGACACTGAAGAGTGCCGTTGCTTCTAAACATAAAATGACTTCGCGGTCGCATGATAACGCGAAGGTGCACAGAAGACGTGCAATGCATGCGGACAATTCCCTCCCCCACAGTTTTCAAAGTGCGTGTGTTATCGCACGGCACTCGGTGAATAGCGGCGTGGGCATTCGTTCAGCAGTACTACCAGCGGTCGCAACCAGAGCCTGAAGAAAGGCACCACGCCTCCCAACATCAATGGTTGAGCTACAGTGCAAGTACGCGGAGAGCTTTGCGATATGGAACATTTGGATATGTGTGGAAAATAGGAGGACAATGGGCGGAAATGGGGAATCCGCGCGCTGTCCGCGCAAGCGCGCATATTGGCGACGACCGCGCTCGATGCGCGCAGAAATACCGCACCCACTGCGTCGGGGCGGACGCACCCGCTGCAGATGAATCTTTCAGCAATGGGCCGTTCGCGGAGTGCGCCGCCCCCCCAACGGCAGTGTCGGCTAGCTCGTTGCGAGCGAAGCCCCCGCCGTCAAGGAAGCGTTGCCCCCGGCCGTGTTTTCTGGGGAGCAACGCCTTAGCGGATGTGGGCTTGCCCCCCCCCCCCCCTCCCGGGCCTAAATCGATCGAGGAGTCTCCGCGTTTGACGACCTTCCTATACAGTTCTCGTTCTCGAAAGAGCAGGAAGACGTAAGTGAAAGTACACCAGCGCCCTTCACCACGAACTTCTTGCTTCCCCCGAATGAACGGTATGCACGAAAAAATCGCATTGTCTACACAACAAAGCGTGACTCAGTGAATGGAAACCTCTGCGAGCGATAGCGGAAACTATAGCACTCTCCCAACGTACGGCGAAGTTTGCTGTTAGTTTTGGCCGTCGTAAATGGTAGGTCGCAGAAATAAACGGGTGCGCATCTTTCCTAACGTAATCGCGTTCTTGTATATCTTTTGCAACGTGACAAGGCACTTTACCACAAACATATATTTTGGTGCGAAGAGTTTCTACTCAAAATCAAGGCCGCTGTACTATAGATTGTGAAATACATATATGTAATATCACGAAATGTTTTGTTCCAATATGTTTCACGTGTTTCATCACGTACCCACAATCATGAAGCTACGGGAGGCTTCGCATTCTGTCAGCCTTCTAATAACCTTGCCGAGCCCCGCGCTGCAACAATTGACCAAGCTCGCGGCTCTCTGTCGTTCCTGTGGTCGCTTGTGCGCGAGCTTTGTTAAAGGCAAACGATACTTCTAGTTCGTGCGCGAAATGGAGAGGCGATAACTGCCCGGGCTACTTAGCGCGTAGAAGCGGCGTTTCGAAACACCGCAAACTTTTCGCTGGCGACCTCCTCATCGAGAACAGGGCCGACGCATTCATTACGTGTGAGAAATTGTTAGACGCGGCCCACGAGAACGGACCGCGCAGTCCTCGCGGTGGCGGCAGTGCTCCGGGACAGCTTTTGTGGCAGCTCGGTTAAGCCGCGACATTATGTAACGCCACCGCATAATGACCGCGCCAGATACAAAGGACGCCATCGAAAAGCGCACCGTGCTTCTCCCGAATGGATCTGCCCGGAGGTTGTGAAATTTCGAAGCGGCTTTTCGAGAGCAGCGGCTCGTCCGCCGACTGCGCGTGTCGCTTCCTTCGGGCTAGGGCAACCGCGCGCGTCCAGCCTCCGCACCAACTGCGCGGCGTCCAATATAGACACAGCCGAGGCCGTCCCATGCGGGCGGCGGCGCGTGCCCGCTATATGGGTCGCCGTCAGCGGCACTTGCAAATTCATAAGACACGTTCTCGATGACCTGTTCTTGCCGCATCAGCTAACGAAGACAATCGCGTACTTGCAAAGCGTCGCTCCGCCACAGAACGAGCCCACAATGGTGCGCGGTGGACGAGCGCCGGTCAGTCGTCCGCGGCTTCCGCGTCTTCGCAAACGGCGCGTCCCGCGCCAGATCGGGCCCTCAGATAGGGCCGCCGGCGACGACACGTCGGGCCTCGTTCCTCCGGGAACGCGTGCATCCACAGCGACCATTGTCCCGAGCCACGGCCGCTAATGAGCCGTGCTGAGGAATTTCCCCCGGCCTGCTCGCGGTTCCTGGGAGTACGCGCGCGCGACGGAATGCCGGTCTTTTTGAGACGCGAAAGGGCGTCGGAAGCGGGAGGGGGGGACGTTGCAGGATGATGGCGAAGAAGGATCCCGTGAACCCCTTGGCACTCATGATACCTTCCAGAGAAACTCCAGAAACGCCATGTGTCAGAGGCAGCAAAGTGCTTCGACCGATCATGAAGGCTTTCACGAACCAAGCACGTCCAGCGCATTTACGATTGTAAGGGGGAACACTGCTCTCTCCACCTCATGCAAACGGAGTACTGTAAGCTCGGTTAACAGAAACCTTCATTCGCACGTTACACCTCGTTTTCTGCAGCGTTAGGAGTAATATGCCGACTGCTCACGCTGGAACACACGTGCCTGAGCGCGCGACAGTACATCACACGATTAACGAACGTGAGCATTACAACAAGGAGGGAAGGCAAAAGGCACATTTAAAAAAAAAAAACGCAGTTACGTGAGAGGGAAAAAAAAAAAACGCATCGCGACTGCCACGCTGGCACACGCGGTGAGGACACGCATGCAAGCATGCGCGAGCACGCAAATTTTTCATTAAGGACGGAAATAATTGCCGCATTCCAGGCAGCCACGACGCTGGTGATACGCGACCGCAGGCTCCATCGCATTAAGGCATACCGTGTCAGCGACGACCGTTGAAGACAGAGTGCGAGTGGGGGGCTAGAAGTCCGACGGCGGCGATTATTCGTGCCGCCAACGACAAAAGAGCGGCGTTGCGACGGCGACGTTACACAGGTGCCGAGGGCTCGTCGCCGCTCGGCTCCGTCGGAAAAGGACCCCCCCCCCCCCCCTCAAACTGGCCGTTGGCATGCGCGCACTCTCGCCAGACCCCAGAGGACGACGACGTTTCTTCCCTTTGTTGCGAGCTTTTGTAATTGCCCCGCACGCGCTCAGCCGTGACGCCATGATAATCCTGCGCGGACTCTGCACTCCGACGGCACGGCGGACGTCGCATCTCCGGAGGAGAGAGAGGCCTTCCTCCTCGAGTGCTTTCCCTCTCCCCTCTTCCAACCGTTCAAGACACGACGCCGACCTTGGTGCTCTTTAACCCTTCGTCGCAAGGACGCGCCTGTTGTCGCAACCAGAGGACTCGTTTCCCAAGATCCACTTTTAATGCCAGTCGCGCAGCAACGAGACGGAGGAACAGAAGATACGGGTTTCTCCCTCTCAACGTCTCTCGAATTTGCAACACACGACGCGTTGGACAATGTTACAAGCACAATGTGTATGGCCGGCAAAGGACAAGATGTGGCAGCGCACTGTGAGCCCTTGTCCTGATGTGGACTGCTCCAAAAGTTCACGGCGCATGCACAAGACAGTGCATAAATGGTCGTTTCTTCACCGCTCTGGTCTCCTTTTCTTTGCGTTGTTTGTCACAAAGTTAATGTGTACTCACAGTGACCGCTCCAAAGCCATTGTAACAACAAAACCCATAAATTTCCAAGATGTCATGCACGACACTAAAGAGCCAGCCGATGCTGTGTGAACATTTTTCGAGTTTATTTGGGATTCAGGTGGCTTTGCACTTGGCCCCACCGAAATATAAATGTCCGCCACGTAACTGTGACTTGAGCTCAGCAACCACGGACGCTACAGCCAGTGGGGATAACACGGCGGGTCAGTTCCGCAATAATTTGCACAATTTCCGTCTCACAAAGCGAAAACTAACCAGACGACATGACTAGCAAACAGTAGCGTTCAATTGTTTCTCTTCCGCCCTGAAAAAAAGGGAGAAGGAATTCACAGAACGCTTAGCCCGACGCAAATCACTCATCGTCTCAGTTCGAGAGGCGCAACTCTAGATGGCGAGCATCATGCATGGGGTGCAGAGACAACAGCACTATTTAAGAGCTGCAAAAGGCCACCGTTCCATTCCCAAAGCGGAGGCTGCGCCCTTCGCCAGAAACGCTGAGCAGATCATACGGTGCAATGAACCCGGGTCTACACTGCCACGCTACACGACGGATGCGCGCTGACTTCTTGATGGGAACGAAGCATGACTGTAAAGCGCTCATCGCACCGTATACATCGATGAGATCGCTACGCTTTGCGGGATATAGATATAATTTAGCACGTTCCATAAACGTCGCGAAGGAGAGAGGATCAGAATGCGCAGAATACATAAGCAAGGACTTCTGCAGGCTCCCTGGCAGATTCTATTACTCAAACACAGAGAAGCAACTCAGTAACTTTCGTGTTGCCTCTTGGTGTTGAGGCAGCGTTCCTCGGAACTTGGTTCGAGGAGCACGGGGAAATCTGCCGCGCAATTTATGTAAGCGCTTGGGCTGCATTTCGGGAAGTCGCAGAACGGCAGCCGCCTTTTGCTGCGTGTTTACGAAGAGATGCAGCGTATGTTGCTGGGGGTGTGCGAATAGTGAACCTTAGTAGAACCGAATCGAATAGGAATAGATATGCACTGTTCGGTTCGAGTACCGAAAAGAGTAATGTAAAAGTTTTCAAAACAGCCTGAAAATCCCACGACATATCATTCGAAATATTCATACACATTGACAAAAGAACATTATGATCAAGATTTAACCGAAAAAAAATACAGTTGTAAAAAGTGAGGTAGGTGCATGCAGCAGTGACTATGGCATTTGAGACATTAGGTAACCGTAGGTGGCGCTTGGCCCTTGATAGACCGCTTGTCTATCACGCTACTGAGGCCAGTGCCATGATTCTTTCCTTTAAAATTTTCATGACTGGGCTTCAAGACTGACACGTGAAGCCTTCTCCTATAGTTTCATTCCTCTCTCCATGCAAGAGTTCGGGAAAGAAAAAAACAAATTAAAAGAAAAACTACTCATATAATGATAATGACACTAGATTGATGACAGTTTCGCTTCCGCGACACTGCACTTGTAAGCAAAAAGGTGTAGATCTGGGATCAGTATATAGTCTCTGTAGTCCCGGAAAATGTTGAGCTAAATGCGTCGTGGTATAATGCTCAGTTATGAAAACATAACTCCTCGCAATTCCTCCTTTCGTAGTTTTCTCGTCGGTGCTCAGTATTCGCCAACTATTCAAAAAATATTCGGTATTTCGAATGCGCACTATTCGATTCGATTAGCGAATCGAATAGAACACTGTTCGATTGGTTATTCGAAATTTTCGAATATTCGCACAACCCTAGTTGACAATGAAAACAAGCGGATTATTACTGTATCACATCGTGAATCCATAGCAAGAAAAAGAAAGAAAGTACAGGAGAACGCGGAACTTTTGCGGACCACTAGGCCATTATCGTATAGTGACAGGTTTTTTGCGACAGGCAGCTCACATCAGAAGGGAGGAAAAAGAAGGTCATTAGTGGCGCTGATGGGGGATATAACGCCAACAACCAAAGGGAACCCCGTCCACACAGTGAGAGAGGGGAAAAAAAAAAAACATTGACAACGAGCAGGCGACGACACGGTGCTTTTGTTTCTGCGCGCGGCCTTTTATGGGCATGTATGTCCTTCAGCCAGTATACCAACCACAGGACAAGATGCACACTTCTTTCGAAGCAGCGGCGATGAGAGAGCGAGGGCAACTTTCCTGGAAGTTCGGTACGAGCGAAGAGCGACCGGATTTTTTAGGCGCCTCGGTTCGGGAGTTCTCGGCCCGAGGTGCGGTGGTGCGCCACACGGGACCCATGCAAGCAGCTGGCGAGCACAAAGGCGGACCCCGGAACGGCACGGCGGACCTTTAAAGATGGCGCCGTGCATCTGCCGCTCCCCTCTGGTGCATCCACCGGATGTTCTCGGGCCTCCTTCAAGGCGGCGGGCGAGGGGCACAGGTCGCTCGCGCCGCGACCGGCGGCGACAGATGGTGCGTCTCGGAGGATGCCCCCGCCGCGGCGTCTTCCTGCGCAACAGCGATCTACGCGTGGTGCAAACGGCGCACGTGGCGCATCGTATACGACTTCGCCGCACGTGGTGGTGCAGCGAAACGCGTCTCCAGCCCCCTCCCCCCTCAGCCTCTTCCAGCTATAAACCAATGAGCGTTGTTAACCTGCGCGCAACTCCGAGTGCTCCTGAGCGCGCCAGTCACACGTAGCCCCGAAAGCTCGGCCATTACCCACGTTTCACTCGTTTTCCATCATTTAATGTCTACACCACGCGCATACACTAAGTGTAAAAGCTGTATATGTGTATTAGAAGAGTTCGCGTGCCAAAAAGTGCATGACCTCACTCGATGTGAAGTGAACCGCGATCTTCCATAATCGACAACGAGCCGATCGTCGCGTCATGTGGAAAACCTGTGTGGGAGCAGAACTGTGCTTAAAGCAATGAGGCGGTTTGGCTTCGCCAAGCGAAGAGTGTTGCACGAACGCGTATATGTATGTACAAGAGTTACGGACGACACCAAGCGCGGCTGGAAGAACGTACAACCGCGACCGGAACCGAAGCAAACGCGTGTGCCGCAAAACCGAGGAACGTCTGCCCAGAGAATAGGCGCCTAGCTGAAGCCTTGTGTTCTTTCCCGACAGCCGCGGGACCTTAACAGGTAGCGTATATAAAACAGCCTTCGCACTTAAAAAAAAAAAGAAAAGAAAAGCGCCAGTGATTTTTCACGCCATCTCACACCCTAGGCTGTTAGGCGTCGTCTAGTAACAAGCACCTCTTGAGGAGATTGCGGATTTATAGAGGATTTATAGTGCTAATGAACATAGATTACATTTTAAACTATTAAAGAAGCTGTGCGGTAGAACTCCTCAGCTGACAACCTCAAGCGTCCGCCTCGTTGCTTGAATGGCTGCGTTTTTCACGCGTGGAGTCTCGCATTAATAATACGACCACGCGAAATACATTCCGAGAGTGATGGAATACTGGGAAGAGCAACCATCTCGACTTACCGAGACTCTCAAGAGATTGCAGGGACGGGTGGAGGCGTTCGAGAGAACCAGAAGGAACGCTCGGAAATAGGAGCATATTGGGGATAAAGAAAAAGTTGTAAAAAAAAATGGGGCAGCGGTGTCTCCACGCCCCGCTGCGGAAATGTGTACGCATTCCGGAGGCGAAGTTTTACACCGACCCGTACGGGTGTTCTGCCGCATTACGCAGCAAGGAAACGCGACCGGGAAAGAAACAAAAAAGTGGAGCGACTCTTACGTTTAATTACGTGGAAATGCGATCTGGCAGCAACTGAAGTGGGCTATAGTCAGCGAATGAATTGCAGCAATGTCGGAGAAAAAGGTGAATTTGGAAGGGAAAAGGCACGTTCCAGTTTATTTCTCCTGCTCGCTTTGTGCTCGAGCGTGACATCAAATAAATGTCGACAGCTGTTTTGTCTCTCTTTTGGTAACAGTGCGCCCTGAAAGGCACAAAATACGAAGTACGAGCGACTGCTGATGCAGCCCCTCATATAGTATGGATAAACCAAATCCAATGGGCACGTCACTAACGGACACTTGGGTTTGCTTTGTCTCTCTTATTTCTTTTCATCCCCCCCCCCCTTTCTGTCCACTGAAAGTTCAAGTTTTCCTTGTGCATGTCGTTAACTGCAGCACCCCCCCCCCCTCATTAGAGAAAACAAAAAGAAAGAGTGCACCAAGGCATACATAGCACAATAAAAGGTAACAAAATCACGGCCGCCACGCCTACTGTTGCTGGGAAGGGAGTACCTGCGCATATGCAAATGAACCCGTTTCACGCGAGGTTTGGAAAAGTCGCAGCCTTTTTCTGTATAAGGTGAGGAGTGTGGACCAAACAAGGGGGCCACGTGAACTAAAGGACATTACAGAGACCAATAAGAAAACATGTGCCTACTGCGTTTCGTATAATTAGCTCATTCGTGAGAAGCAGTTAACTCCTTGCTCCAACAGATGCGGGAATATATGAAATCCGCTCGTACTTCTTGGCATATAACTGGAGTATACGTCACATGACGGGAGTAGACGTTTCGAATACTTTTGTGTATGCACGTGCGCGCTGCTACAATTTCTTTTTTACCTCGTGTACGCAGTTATTCGTAATGCATGCTGTAGATTATATGTCGCATTTCATATAGTTCCAATGTTCATTGCATGCATGCATCCACGCAACAACCGCCGTTTTGCACGGTCCTTCCTTCTCTCAGCCATATACATGCTATATACCTACCTGGGATATAAAGGAAGTGCAAACCAACAGACCAACCAACAAACAGACAAACTACTGCACGTTATATAGGTCCGGTTGCCTTCATCACTGTCGTGTATGTGCTTTGACGACGCCCGGACGCTTGTTTTTGCTGCTTCGGTTATAATAGATGATCTTCGGAACGCACTATACGTCAAGGAACGACAGAAACAAAACGTGTTACCGTACCAGTCACCGTTCGCAGGAAAATGCCGCAGCACGTGACCCACATGTGTTCGGCACGTATGTGTACCTTACCGGACGGTCTAATTATAGATCTTCCAATTAAAAGATGCCCCCGGACAGGAGAGCGCACGTCACGTGTCGGATGGCCGCTGCGACGGTGGCACCTGTGCTCAGCTGTCAGTGAAGACGCAGGGCCGCGGCTCGACCTCGGAAGGAAGCAGGGAGCGGCGGCCTTTTTTCTTTCTTTTTTCCCCCACCCCCATTGAGGAGCGCAGTTCCTCCCCGCCGCGTGCAGCTGGCGTACATGCGGCGAAGAACTTCCGGGCAGGAAGCCGCTCTCCTTTCAGATGGTTTCCTGCGCTCCCTTTAAACTGTTTAAAGGGGAGGAAACCGGGGCTGCGGCACCAGTTCCCAGCGACGGCGGACACGCCCGCCATGCGCGAATGGTGCAGTGTATACCGCCGTCGAATCCAGTGCCGCACTCTGTCTATATTCGATGTGACGGCCGTGATTAAGTTTACCCGGTAGATGATCGATTCCTGGATCTTTACGTCCCAAAAACAAAGCTATGATTATGAGAGACGCCGTAGTGCAGGGCTATAGGGAAATTTCGACCCCATGGGGTTCTTCAATGTGCACTGACGCCGCGCACCACACGGGCCTCGACATTTCGCCTCCATCGAAATGCAGCAGCCGCGGCCGCGATTCGATCACGCGACCTTCGGATCAGCAGCCCAGTGCCATAGCCACTAGACCACCGTGGCGGGATAAGTTTACTTGGGCCACTGCCACACTAGGTAGGCACATATCTCCGTACGTGTGCCTGGCGCTATACCGAGCGGCCACTCCCGTGAGACCTTAAAACGTGAATACTATAAATTCTGCATGTTCTTCGGCTGGCTTGAGGGCACCTTCAAAGAGGATCGCCACGAGTTAACGGACTGCGCGAATCTGTACCAAAAGCGCGCCTGGGAACTCCGTAGTTGTCCTTCCGTACTCTCTGCGGATGTAAACGTTCTCTGAAACGAAGGTGCCCTGATACCCTACAAACGCATCGAAGGACTCTGGGTAGTGCACGCAGTAGTACGCGTCTTTCATAGCAATCGTAAGACACTAACGTCACGCTTCTCCCCTATCTCTTTAGACACCAGAAAGAACGAGCTAGAAACCACGGTGGCTATGCTGTACGTATAATGACGGTCGACAAGGTGAGTCGAGATATACGTGAGTATACGGCGTGAGAAAGGGCTCACGGGCCGTGCCCGTGGCTTTCCGCTCTGGCTGCGCCCATCGTGTGCTTTCCCACCATAAAACCCCGAGCCCAACCCCCGGCGTTAACAATGGGTTCGCTCCCCCTCTTATCCCGCGTGGAAGTACTTGTTCGGTGCTCTTTGAATGGCATAGCGTGGACGGAAATTGGCATACCGTTGATTTATTACGACAAACTAAAATGTCAATATCAAGCATTCACACACAAAGAAAAGACGGCCGGGAGAGAGGAGAAAGAGCAACCTATTCATGCAGTGAAAATGTGTGTGCGGCCGCTTTCGCAAATAAATTTCCGGGGGAGAGTCTACTAAAGGGCGGCAATATTTGTCGTTCTTCCGAACGAAATATCTCTCCTGGTGAAACTCTAGGATATGTGCTGGGGGCATCACTCCACGCACTCAGTGGGAAAAGATAACCTCTTTACACACCAAGGCCGGCACGGCGAAGTGCAAGCCGCCATTTATCGCTCGGAACGACAAGCTCCGCAGTTCAGGAACCGCGGTGCATAGAACGAAGACGACGACATCGGCGAATTGATTCCAGTGTCAACGTGCGCACACATACCTGTCTATGACGTTAGCGCTGTCGCAGGAAATGAATCTGTATTGCACGCTTGATGCCGCGTGTTGTTGCAGCCTTAGTAGGCTTTTCTCCTTACTTGCAATCCCATATTTTGCTGTCGCGGCCACATTATGTCTTAAACACCTACTGTACACTTGCGGATGGCCCACAGGGATATCGATTCATACATCAGACGACTGTCCATTCAACTTTCGGGCATATTTCTGAACAACGTGGAGCGTTTTCGCGTTGCCCGTGCTCAAGCTTGCATATGTCAACCACCCGGATCACTTGTGGAACGAAGCGATATGGCCAGATTATTACGCGGCGGCGCCACATAGCCGTGCTCACAGGCATCAGTCGTTACCTTGCGCCCGCTTTTCACGGCTGAACCTCCGACGTCCACGATCGCATATCGTCAAGATTATTTCCTCCCTACCTTATTTACTTCTTATGTCAGCTGTGTCGCCGAGTGACCTATACGAAACCGAGAGAGATGGAGCCGTATAGGTAGCGGCGTTTTGCGAATTAATGGCGAAGCAGAAAAATAATGAATTCACGAGAAATGTTACGAAATGAGGCAACACGTTCTTTGCATGAGCGCGGGCGCCCCCCCCCCCCCCCCCCCAAAAAAAAAAGGCCGCACCGGTAACGCGCCGCAGAGCCAACTGCACAAAGATATCACCTGTATAATGTTGTGGACACTCTGCGCAGGTACTTGTCGGAATTTTCAGGCGGCACTGCTGCTTTATGACAGCGGAATGCAATGTCACGCTGATAGCTGCACGACGTTCGTGACCGGAAAATGCCCGGTGCGCGGCGATAACGCAATGAAAGCACCCGAGCTACAGATGGTCATTACTCTGTTGTGTGGTAGAAACACTGTCTAGGTATACTGAACTTCTTAGAGCTTTATCTTCGGAGCTATATACAGTATATTATAACATGCCCACGCTCAGATAACTGCTCGTTGCGGTTCATAAGCGGACACGGAGCACACCTGCCATTCGCGGACTTACGTGGCGTCCGTAAAACAGTACCGCACAGGAACTATAGGAGTTGCCCCTGAACACCATGAAATCATCACGCCCTAAACGCCCACCGCGGGAGGATCGCCGGCATTGCCCAAGAACCGAAGGGACAGGTGGCGCGCGATAGCCGGGACGCGCCAGAGACATCCCCGCATGACCGTCCGGCCGTATCGGGACGGGCGTCGCACTTCGTGCACGCAGGGGGCTCAGGGTAAGTAAGCGAACAAAAGGGGAAGGCAGCGTGGGAGCCGCGCGCTCAGCGGGCACCCCTGGCCCAGAAAACAACGGCACGGCGTGGGTGAGCGGCGGCACGCACATACGCGGCGCGCCGACCGCAGGGCCGGAATAGACCGATCTCACCGCGTGATATGCGCATGCGCGAGTTTCCAGGAGCGGCGCCGCCGCCATCTTAGTTGTAGTTCTCAAACCACAGCTGCTACGGCTGCGCGTGCTGCATGCTATAAGTTTACTGGCGTTTTTCGCGTATCCTTTGGCGTGGACGACGATTGAACGCGTCAGAAAACGATGTCCTAACCTCCTGTGACCGTGTTTCATTCAAATTTGTCCCGTGATGTAGCGCTGTTAGAGAAAAAAAATAGAAAATAAAGAGGTTGGAATGTAAACATGCGACCTGGTCACGATCTCGTCGTTAGTCCGTGCGCCCTTGTCGCTTCGAATTGCTGTTACGTGTATTCGCTGAATAATTCGCAATAAGAATAAACAAGTAAAGACGTGTCAGAGGACGTATCACACAGAGAACGCCAAGAGCGCGGAATGGTGAAAACTGAAGACTTAGTCGAAGGAACGATTTTGCGCTTGTTTTGTCAAAGCAAAACTTCACATGCACAGTGTGTTGTTAGTACAGGGCTTCGACCAAAGTGATGCGCTAGATGTAAATGGGTGGAAAACGATAGCGATGAAGAGGTTAAAAGCGCGTCCGCCTTAGCAGAACGATGACCTGCCGCACACCGTTAGCGAAAGCTTACGGGCCGCTGCTAATATCGCAAACAAGCAGTTCCTGCTGCATAAAGTACGGATGAGTCGGTGAGTAACTTTGGCGACAGGTGCACAACGACGAAAAATCGGCAGCCCGCTCTGCCCGCCGCCCTCAGACCCGAAGGCTCGGCGCCGATGTCGTCGCTAGGCCTTACCGCTTCAAAACTGCGTCGACATAAACTCAGCAGGCGTATGACCCTATGCAGGCCATTCGCGCACATAAGCTGACACATTTTGTCACTGGTATTTACTCTTTAACTTGTGCTCGCAATAAAATCACGCATTGAAAACCGAAACACCGGCGGCACCGATGGTTGCTATTGATGCCGGCGCGTGGCGTAGCAATAGCACTGCGCAGCGTAAAGTATGCGCTAAGCTCGGCTTGTATCAAATCTTTCGTTCACGTTGACTGTCGTTATCGCTCGCAAGAGGTTAAGTATTTCCTAGCGAGCACAATTTTGTCCAGAACACAAGCTGTATCCACTCCTTCGCCGTTGGCGGAGATCGCCAGGCAAGGTGATCATGCACACGCTATGAATCGTTGCGGTCACTGATCGGTCCGTCTGTGATGTGCCTGAGCTGTTAAGACGCTGTAGGGCATTGCTAAAGTGTCATGCGTAAAAAACACAAAAATTCACAAACACTGCTGAACAAGCCGTGTGCCGTACGAGCCGGTCTGTCCGACACCAGTTCCTGCCGGAGCTTTACATTCTTCGTGAACACGAAAAAAACTGACGCGGTTTTTTTTCAAGCTATTCTTGTAGCATCCCGGCACATAGGACGTAAATCCAACCATCACAACTCTTCGAAACAAGGCCGATAAAGCTCGCTAACGCCGTTCGCCGATGCACCAGCCACGCATTTGAGCGTACCGCGACCGCCGCGAGTACTACAAATTCCGGCATGCACTGCGGCAGCGGTGGCGCGGTGAAACAGCGCGGTGAGATCGGTCTATTACGACGCCGCGTGGTCGCATGGCCGCGGGGCCCAACATAGCAACGAATCATCGCGTGCCCAGGAAGCCGAATCGTTTGGCCCGATCGCCCCGCGGTCGCCGGCGGCAGGGCCACATGCGTGGACGGAAACGGCACGCACATGACCGCAGTGGGTTCGGCCGATAAGCGGACTCGACCGCGACGCGGCGCCAGAAACGGCGCGGCCCACGCGGGGACCCGTCCGATACGTGGCTGCGCAAGAACAGTATACACTTAGTACGCCCCTTCATTGAGCGGCGGAAAACGCTGGGCGTTGCGTAGTGAGCAGCGCGGGCGGGCTGTACACACAGCTGGCCGGCCGGCCGCCGCGAAGAAACCGCAGCCCAGCTGGTTCGTTCGACATTCCGCTCCACGATTTCATGCGCCCACTGAGTTCGTCAGCGGTCACATGGTGTGCGCGAAGTCGCGGCCCCTTTACCGCCCAAACGGACGTTTTGTTCAATGGCTGCCACGGTGTGTACAACTGCAATTAGCGTGGGTCGCTTGCAAGGCTGAATCTTGTTCTGAGTGGTTAAGCGACTGAGAGCCTGAAAACCATAATATAACAGAGCTACGGCGACTGCGCAAAAAAGGCTCTTACAACTGAGCTTTCGTGTGGCAGCAAAAAGTACAGCGATTTATCATTAAACAGCGAAGCAGTACCTGCAATGAATCTCATAAGTATTCCTACCGAGAGCGCAATATGAAAATGACATCGACTGCGGCGAAAAATGCGCGCACGAAAGCGCGCCCCAAGTGCGCACGCAGAGAGATGGTACGCACGCTTGCGCGCAGGATAAAGGGCAGTAACAAACAAGGAAAAGGGAACCCGCAGCTGCACAAGTAGCGGTAGCGACTGCTCACGCCTTCGGCACGTGAGGATCCAATAACTGTAACGCAAACAAGACGGCGCGCGAAACCAAACAACGATTGATCACAACTGCCACATGCAGAGACGCGACCCTCCGCCGCTCGGCTGTGCTAACGTAACCTTCCCAGATGGACGGGGCCAAGGAATGCACGCGGGCTAAGAGGCGAGCCACTCTTTCCTCCTCTCCTACCGGACAGGGTCTGGACGTGCCCTCGAATACATAACGAAGCGCGGCGCCCTGCGCGTGCAGTGTAAACACGGCGGATATCCCGCCCAAGAACGCTCCATGGTCGAGGGAACAGAGACGCCAAACACACGAGGCAGGTTCCAAACCTCGGCCCCAGCCTGGCGCCGGATGAAGGGCACTGATTCAGCGTCCGCGTAGCGCGGCTGCAGCAACTATACCCCCCGCGGCTCGTGTCAAGGGCGAAGCTCGCGGTACCCCCGTGGCCGAGCGGCTAGCAGCGGCTCTTCTGGCGTCGCCATCGTTTCTTGGGCGCCTCGATGTGGGTCGAACGGGACGCCGCCCGAGTAAGACTCGGAATTATGCGGCGGCCGCACGCAAACTGCGTTGTACTACATGCAGAATGCAAGAAACATGCACACATGCAGCGCTGGTCGCCGCAGCACCAGTTCTCAAGCAAAGTTCCTCCTCGTTGTCGCGTGAATGAGAACACACGCGCGACACGCGGGTTTGGATTATTGCCCGCCGCGGTCAATAAAGGACGCCGCAAAGGGCTGCACGCCAGGCTCGCCGGCTACCTGCAACATCGCGGGAGACCGCGGTGCCAAGCAAGCGTCACAAACGAACCGAGCGCGCCGTTTCCCACGCAGCCGATGAAGAGCGGCCACGTGTATTATACGCACGCCGTCGCGCGCAGGTGTACAAGATATCAATGCGAGCATGCAGGACGCGAAGCTGTCACGAAGCTGCTAACTTCCTTTGGCATATAGGGCGGTTCCTCGTAACCTATCAATGGAAATAATACGGCCGGTCGACATTACGCACGCACAGGCAAGAAGTGGCTCAACGGCCGTTTCGTCGTGCGTACAATAGCGTATGCTAAACAACCGGTCCAGAGTTGAGCGAATGGTGTGACAGGACCAGGACGAAAGAACGCCGAACCAGAGGAAGGGCCCACGTCAGAAACGACTGTGTACGGTGGCTGTGTATATTTGAACTACCGGCTTACGACAGCACGCCACTGCCCGAGGACGCAGAGTGCACCGCGGAGACTCAGGCATACTGTATTCGCTTGTAGCTGACCAATTGCGCTGAGCATGCATGCGGGGCACGTACAATCACTGCTCTTAACAAGGCAAGTCACCCTTGCCGATCCACTTCACCGAAGTGCCCTTCGTGTCACCTATCTACTTGTGATGGGACAATTGTTCCGCTGTGTCGCACAGTGCTACGGTATTGAGTGCAGTGGCTCCTCACGGCTCGGGCAACCATCTACGCTTCGCCCGCAGAACAAAAGTGCTGTATTTCCGAGCACGCTAATACACGTTCGCGCGTCGCCAAACAAGACATGCAGCGCGATCCTGCCTCTCTGTTCTTTTCGTGGGCTGAAAAAAAAAAAAAGAAAAGAAAGAAAGACAGAAAGAGAACTCGGCGACAACAAGTTTGGGAAGCAGCAACAAAGGTGGACAGCGAAGAAAGAAGACACGCGCGCGAGAGCCAAATGCGGGCGCAAGGCCAAGTTTATGACGATCCCCAATGAGGACTCTCACGTCGAACCGCCCCCAACCGCACGCAACACGACTGCCCATTGTACGGGCGCTATCATTAAACCGCGTGCGCTGGCAAGCCAGCGAGAGAGCAACACGCTAAGAGGTGTTGCTGGTCCTGTGCGGACTTCTACAATAGCAGCCACAATGAGCCGGATTGTAGCCATGCAGAGGTAAAGGCGCGTGCGTCAGCGCTTACGCGCTCCGTGTACACCGTGGGTACATTACTCACTCCACAAGGGCGCCGCTGGTATACTACAGCCTTTTCGACCCGAGAAGTGCCTTGAATGGCGAGCAGGGCTATGTGGGACATCACGTCGCCTCGTTGGGGGGCACCGCTAATCAGGGGACCCAAATACGCACGCACAGTCGCGATTTAGAGATGGAAAAGTGCTCTTCGCTCTTTCAGGTGTACACGAAGGATGCGCATGTTGTGCGAAAAAATAAGTAACTAAAGCATCCTGCGATGAGCCAAAGAGCATTATTTTGATGTAAATGTCCATTGCGCAGACGCTTGTAACGGTCGCTTCACATCGATTAGCGCAAACACAAGACGAAACGCAAGAACCATGCGGGAAGATCAGAATGCAATACATTTAGTACTGAATTCTGTTTTTCCTCTCCCAAGCCTAGCGGCTGCATGCCCAGAGCGTCATCCCCAAGCTGAAAGTGCATCGTAAGGCAGGTCTAGCACGGCTATAATTCTCGTTCGAATGCGAATTGAAACACACGTGCACGCGGTAAAGAACATAGAACATCCCGAAGGACCAATTTTCTTATCTCCCTACAGATCTAAATTAGTTCGACTACAAGGAGAAAAAGCTGACTAAATATGTTCTTTTCCAGAGCGCGTTCCGAAAGAACTCGCTTGTAAATGTGGACGCATGCCCCGCCACGGTGGTCTAGTGGCTAAGGTACTCGGCTACTGATCCGAGGGTCGCGGGATCGAATCCCGGCCGCGGCGGCTGCATTTCGATGGCGGCGAAATGTTGAGGCCCGTGTGCTGTGCGATGTCAGTGCACGTTAAAGAACCCCAGGTGGTCAAAATTTCCGGAGCCCTCCACTACGGCGTCTCTCATAATCAGAGCTGGTTTTGGGACGTTAAACCCACATAACAACAAATGTGGACGCATCTCTTTTATGATGTGATTATACAAAGTCAACATTCGTTGTTGTTGTCCATAACTAGACATACCGTCGTTAATTCTTTACCGACAAACGATCACCGCCAATATCTGAGAAAAACCAGGGCCCCTCCCATAACCAAGTTTGCGAGGCGTCAAACGATCTCAGCGACGCGCATCGCCATCATCACAGCTTGTAGAGGACGCAAGCACGCGCCGGCACGGGGCGATCGCGCGGTTCCGGAGCTCCAGCCACGCGCCACGGTTCCGTGCACAGCCATCGGCCGGAAGTCGGCGCCGGTCGGGCTTCCGGCATTCAAAGATCCAAGCATGCTCGCCCCGCACGTACACGTGCGGGCCGGTCAGACAATGGGTGGACCTTGGCGAATTTCCACCGGAAATCCACGCAGCAGTGGACCCGCTCCCCCTCTCCCTCCAATCGTCGGACGGTCCGCGCCTCACATCCGCCCGATCGCAGCCGAAATAAAAGGGCCGCTCGGTTTGACATCCGTAACGCTCAGCGCCAACCAGAGGTTTTAATAATGCCAGCGGAACAAGCCTCACCCTCGGCCGGAAGGCGTCGGGGAGAGTTGTTTTACGCGCCTCGCGTGAGAGCATTCCCAGGCGTCATCCTCGTTTCCGCACCGTATCACGAATAAAGAAAGCTATTGGATATCAGGATCCCGCGCTCGCTGTCCGTAACCAAAACTGCGCTTCGCGACACAACGGGTCCCACGGAATACGGCGGGAGGAAACAAAAGAAAGAAAACAGGGAGAGGGATAACCAGAACAACTTCCTTTCCTATGCAGCTTCATGATGAAGTTTCCTAACCTAGCTACAACAGCCAAAACCAGCATTAATCACAATCAATGTCAGGCTAATTAACACAAGGAAGCAATATTCCAGATGTCTCAAGTTGCCTTTTGCCTACGTCGACCGAACAGCGGCCCATAACCTGGCGAATCTAGATCCCATTCCATCTCATTCTCCCGTCACCTTCCAATTTGCGGTTCTTGATTCGCCACCAGCTGCTCTGAGTAAAACTCTACACCGTCTGCACGGACTGAAAGAAGACCTGATATGCTCGTAGAATATCAGTCAACGTTTCTTTTCTCGTCCTTGCTTTATCCTCCTCCTTCTGACGTCACACCTATATATAAGGATACGCGGATCGCCGAGAATGAATTCACGAAGGCTTTCGATTAAAGCCGTGTGTGCGTGCGTGCGCGTCTTCCCAATGCACATGAACAAAACAGAAAACAGCACCTCACAGCGAGTGCAGTGATCACCATGCGTCGCAGTTTCTTTTTCCACTCGCTCCATGACGTGCGCCTATGGAGGGTACTTGACCGCAAATGACGCCAGCTGCAGGCGTCTCTCCATCCACCACGTTCGGCATACCGAGCGGAGGAGCTTTCGAACAGAAATGACTCGAGACGTGGTGCTTCGGCGCGCGTCGCCGGGGGGCGGTGGTCCGGCGCTGCAAGCTACGCGCAGCTGCCGCGGTGAATGCTAATCGCGAGCTCACGGCGCGTGAAACGCGTGCAGACCGCCGCCGCCACTTTCCCTGCTGCGGCCTGTCATCGGGGCACGCGAGCAGGATCCGCGGCGCCGCGCTACGCCCACGCAGCAGCGCCAGTTCCTGTTCCAAGGGCGTCCGAGGGGCGCAAGGATGCAACCTCCGTTGGCCCTTCTCGACACGGAAAAACAAGTATTCTGCGCGCCCGGTTCTATTCGCCCGAGCTACACTCTACGCGAGCCCAGGAAAGACAAAAGAAGCTGCTTTGACTCGCTGCCAATACAAACCGGCAGAGACTTTCTGCTCAGATTCACGGATGCGCAATGTTCGTTTTCATCCCTCCACCCCATGGAGCTCGCTCGAGGTACATGCACATGCGCGAGGTACATACTTCACGAGTGCACATCCTCGTTCCTGCTGTGTGTGTGTGAGTGTGTGTGTGTGTGTGTGTGTGTGTGTGTGTGTGTGTGTGTGTGTGTGTGTGTGTGTGTGTGTGTGTGTGTGTGTGTGTGTGTCAGAGAGGCATTGTGTGAGAGAGAGCAGTTCTACTAAAACGAAAAACAGCCGTGCTGCAACTGTGCGCGTGCAATGAATGCACATAAGACGGAGAAGAGTACATGAGCCTTTCGTTAGGCTGCGCTTCTGGGGGCACTTCAAATCTCCCATTGTACACCGCCGCGAACGCGTACCCGGTTGCGCAATTAAGTGTGGATTACTGCAACACACTACAGGAGGCTGACGGAACTTTTAAGCCTTTCTTACCGCCTGTCGCAACCAGGCTCACAGGAAGCCGGTGAAAGAAAAAACAGGACGATAACAATAATAATAACAAACAATAGAACATACTGCGACGATTCCCTTGTCGCCGGCAGGTGCGCCGACATTACTTTAAGGTCCTATAGTTTGCAAAGGCACTAGCAACACGTCTTGAGCAGCCAGGTGCCTGCTACCAGACGGTCGGCAGGTGGAGGCTTGCGAAGGATGACCGAGTTTCTCTACACCACCACGCACGTGCGCGACACTTGCGATGCTGCTAAGCCGGCTGCTCCTGGCCTTCTTCCCGGGTATTCGGCGCGCCTTGGAAGTGCCTTGGAAGGACGAGCATCTATAGGACATTTTACGCACTCATTTCAGTCATGCTGGGCTGTTAGCGATGCCGTTTTGTGTCTGTAGCATCTAAATGGATGATTTTACCACAGACCATGGATAGAACTCTACCTATTCATTCGGCGTGTTGACTTTGGTATTTTGAGTTCCACACACACACACACACACACACACACACACACACACACCTCACACACACACACAAGAAGAAAAACAAAAGCTGTGAAATCATTCGTGTAACATCCCAAGATGACGCCGTCCGCGAATCTTGCATACAATCGTCTGTGTATACTAATCGTGAAAAGACCAAGCGCCGGGACATGGCTCAGCTGTCCAATATGTCTGACAACTGAATTCGTTGCTGAAATATTATTTTCACACCTTCAAGAAAACTGGTAAGCGCAACTCAAAAACAAGACAAAAAAGAATACACCGAACTAGTCCTGTGCTCGGTGTGTTCCTGCTTACTAAGTCTTCTTCAAGGCTGTGCAATACGTTGTTCACACGGTCAGACACGCCATACCTGGCATTGAAATAATGACGCCAGTTGATATTTGTGTTTTACTGTCTCATGGACAAAATTTGCGAAAAAAAACAAAAGAATATCGTAATCAAGAAAACTGGGGCAGGGCAGTCTCCGCGACTACTTACGGAATGATTGTCAATATCCACATACTAACACAGCAAATAAACTTTACAACCTACAATAAATCTGTGTGACTGACTATTTTTTTATGACTCACGTACGACGATTCAAAATATCCGCAGAACTACAAGCACCCAAAGCGATAAAATAACACCCGAGCCTTGCACGGATGCGCGTCAATCGGTCGCTTCCTGTTGTTCGAGCGCCGGCTTTATACGAAAAACGAAGTAATCTGCCTGGATATAGACCAGGCGCAGTAAACTGAATTTCCGTTCGCGTCGTTTCCCGGCTCCTAATGGGACAGCTCGGCAGCCGCTTCCATTCAAACAACAAACATCCGTGTCCACATCACCACGCGGAGCAAAACCAGCGCCAGCCGGAGCTCGTCGTCGTCATCTGCGCAGCGCACCACGGCCCAAAAAGGGTGCGCAGCTTGCCGAGACTGCGCTGGTTCGCTGCTTTTGCATGCGGGCCACGCGTCATTCGTCAATCATTCTCGTCACCCATTGAACTCGCAGTCACGGCCGGAAGGGCCCACCGCTGAGCGCATCCAGCCCCGGCACTAGGAAACGAACGATGGGTCACGCTCAACGAGACCAATTGGCCGAGCAATGCCTTCTCGGCGATGCCTCCGGGAAAGGACGGGCTCGCATCCAAGGCGCAATGCGGAGCAGCCTCTTTTGTTGCGCCAGTTGCGCCCGGCGCAACTTTCTATGGAGGGGGGCTTCCTCAAGAGGACCACGGCGAGCCTGGGCCCGGCGCCTCTGGCGGGCCGCTACCGGGCTTCTCCGGTCCAGAGATCAGGGTCATTGAGGCTCCGCCATCGGCGCGAGGTCGCGGCTACTCCGGCCGCACTTTCAATGAAGACGCTGCTTCCGGGCTCCTGGGCGCCATCCCCGATTAGATTCGACGAGCGCCCCTCACGAGGAAAAGGTCCCAGCAGCAGCAGCGCCGCGGTTGTTGCCGAATGCGTGCATCCCACGGCTCGAATCGCGCCGTTGAGTTTCAGGCGTGACTCGTTCCCCCCTTCTGGGCCACGGCAAGGGTCAGCTTGTCCCGTGCCCCTCACGCAGCAGCCCGAGAAACTGTTGCTCAAGCTGCCGAGAACGCGTGCCACGGAACAGGCGCTGTATTTATAAAATTGTGCTCTTAATATTTTCGACGAGACTGGGAGGCGATTCCAGCGGCTAACGTTTAGCTGACCATGATGAGGTTGTGCGGTATGCGAACAAAATTACCGCCGGTTATTTGCTCGTGGCTAAGTAGAAATTCTACGGCCTCCGGTATACATTAAAAAAAAAAAAAAGAAAATGTTCGATATGGTCACGGATTCCGGACGCCATGTCGTATAATTAATGGCCGCCTACCGATATGGATGACGTCGAAAGATATCGGTTAAACTTGGGCTGAATTCACGAGGTTCTTCGTTGGAATGCTGACAGCCCGACTACAGTATTAAGGTAATTATTCTTCCCAAGAACAGTAGCAAGTCAAGAACAGTGATCTTCCTGGCCCGCATCATGTTAAGTGAACTCACTCATCAATGGCTGAATGTCACATTTTGGCCAGCAGCCTCGACCGACAATATTTTCAACATCACGACTGCATAGCAGCCTGCCCCATCGGAACAGTTATCGGGGTTGAAAAAAAATTTTTCTCAGAATATAACTTTTGTTCTAAGGAAAGCTAAGCAAATGCGAAATTATCCACGGTAGCATTTCTGCACTTGAGCTAAAGAGGGGGAAGTAAAAATGACCACACCAGCTTTTGTTTTAGAACAATACACCCACAGCAATATATGAACGGCCGACGTTAACTTGACGGAGGTGACAGCTGTGGCGCAATGCCGGCGGAAAATGTCGGCTGCGTCAGTGCAACGGTAGTATGCCCGATAATTCTTCAAGGTGAGCTCCAGAATTCCCGCGCGATATTCAAGGATTCAAGAACATCACTGCAGTACACAGGAATACCGCTTGCGAAAATTAGTTGAGTCGGCAGGCGGGGCGGGCTGTGCACGCGCAAGACTTCTCGACGGTCCCTTATACTCGGTCTTGATTCTGAGAAAACACAACGGTCAGCTGCTACCGCGCACACGACACCTAAGACGCTACCGAGGTTATGCACCACCACCTGGAAGCGAATAATTCTCTCGCTCAGTGACCGCGATTAGCGTTCGGTGTTACTCCTGCGGTGTTGTTCCTCGCCTCGGTAGGCTAAGCGGTTGCGCCGGTACAGGCGAGGAGCGTTTAAAAAAGGAAAGAAAAAGAAAAAGACTTTGCCTCCATGGGGCCCAGCTGGCGGTTCGTAATTCTGGGCCACTTATAAGCGGCGCTGAACGAGCCTGCGGCGCGTCCTGGATAACAGAAATCGCGGCGCCTGCAGAAGTGGAGCAGCTGAAACAAAAGGTCCCTCTCACAGCTGCGTGCGAGGTCGACCAGAAACGTCTCTGCCGCGCGACGAGGCCAAGTTCGCCAGGACAGAGGCGGCTCCTTCTTACGGAATGAATGTCGCGGTGGGGGCTCCCTTTCCCAAACGCCACGCATGACTCCGCAAGGCGCCGTCTGAATGCTCGCCCGGCAGGCAGAAGAGAATGGACCGCTTGGATGTGCTCGCACAGTAAACAGCCGAAAAAACGCGATAGTAAGCAGCCAGCCAGCTTATAGGATGTTCGCAATGACTAGAAAAAAAAAAAGAACGGCTAAAAAACACGGTAGATACAACTATATACGAAGACAAAAAGGCCACATATAAGACAGTTTTCTTTCGTAAGTTTCGCGCAAGCGTGCCAATCAATCTTTTTTTTTTTTTCGGCAAGATATCGGGAGCACTTCCCATATTCCATACGATCAAATTTTCGGACCAGTACACGCGGTCAGCAGTGGCCTATATCGAATTTCGTCTATATTTGTGTATACCGATTCCGTTTTGTATCCTCCGCAACTGCGCACGATGCCCTGACTCTGAGGAGAACCGCCACACAGGGCAGCATTTTGTAGCTATTAATTTAATTCTATCCGTTTTATTTTCGCCTTATCATCCATTCTTCACACATAAATGCGTTTTATCCCCCCATTATCCTTTCAATCAACAATTTGGCAGGACGCGTACGATAAACGAATCGCCGGACACGGATCCTGGCACGAGCTGAAAATGTCAATGAGAAGCATGGCCTGGCAGCCTACATTGCCAAGCCCCCTCCCGCTCTCCCCTACCCCTCTTAATGAATAAAGCTGTCACTCCATCGCTCACACTCGCCGGACATAAGTCCTCACGGCCAGTACAACGTAAGGGGTGGGAGTGCCAGCTTCCCATCTCCTGAGCTTTGATTGGTCCAGAGTACTGGGTCTCTCCTATGGTCTTAAAATGCCGCCACTGCAGACTTTGACAACGTCGCCGAATTCAACGACGTCTACAGAAAAGCACCCAGGATTCATCCGTGTCAACACTACGTCTTTATTACCAGCCGACGTTCGCTCAGACGACTGACCGCCCCGCCACGGTGGTCTAGCGGCTATAGTACTCGGCTGCAGATCCGAGGGTCGCGGGATCGAATCCCGGCCGCGGCGGCTGCATTTCGATGGAGGCGAAATGTTGAGGCCCGTGTGCTGTGCGATGTCAGTGCACGTTAAAAAACCCCAGGCGCTCGAAATTCCCGGAGCCCTCCACTAAGGAGTCTCTCATAATCACAGCTGATTTTGGGACGTAAAACCCCACAAATCATTCAACCAATCAGACGACTGACGAAGCGGAGAAAGAAATACATAGCATTGGGAATAGAATCGTCACGTCATCCCTGCCACAAATGCGAGGTTCGCTCGAAGGGTCGACCCAACAACATACGGTGGTTTTTTCAAGTGCACACGGGCAGCTATGCTCCCCGAGTCCCCACAACGCATCTTTCCGGGTTCTAAAGAATTTCGCGCGATCGCGAGAGCAGCGCAGCGCCCGCAGCCTGCGTGCGAATGCAGGCAGCGACAGAATTGGATGGGCAGCAGCCAAGTGCCCGCACTTCATCTCAACAGTTTCTTTCTTCCTTTTTTCTGAGCCGCTCAACGGCGTAATAGGAGAATCGTGGCGTGTATTTTGGGGCGAAACGGCACCGCAACACGGGGAAACAAACGGGCGCCCACGCCGACCGCAGTCGCTCGCAATGAATTTCGTCGCTCGGCAGAGGTATCCTTCTTTTCTTCTTTTTTTTTTTTTCATGGCCACTTTTTGGGTCCGCTCTTCGGGCGCCGCCGCTGGCAACAAAGCAACGGCGCGACCAGGAACACGGCTGCAAAGTTGGCCGAGGCGACTGCGTCATGCGCGAGGCGCGTTAACCTTGCGCGTGAGCGCGCGACGCGCGAGGAAAAAAAAAGAAAGAAATGGAAATAATAGGCGAAGAAACGCAATCCGTTCTGATGGCCGCCTCCAGTTATGTGCGAAAGCGAGCCGATTTATTTTTGCCGGCGCATCTTCCCTCGCGAAGATATGCCAGTCGCAGAGCCTTGTCAAAAAAAAAAAAAAAAAAAGAAAATGTGGAACGAAGAGAGAAAGATGCAAGATCGGAGGCGTCGAAAAAACGCGGAGAAAGCGTTCACACGACGCGCCTCGGAGAGTCCGAGGGCGCGCTTTGGCTTCCCCAACACGTGGGCGCCCGCGTGAGCATTTCGCTTTCTTCTTCTTCCTCATCGACGGTTCGGAACGTGGGGCTGCTTCGGTAATGATATTGACCCAGCGACGACGGTCGCCAAAGTAGAGATCTAAGAGCTTGCTCGGCTCCAATCACGAACGCGCGCACTGCGTCAGCCGCCATCGCATGCGGCCGCCGACCAATTAAGGCGGTCGTTAGTGAGCGCTATGCAAGCTTGGCTCGATACGACGAAATCGGCGCTTGAAGAGCCGGTACATCGTGAGGAGGATCGCAAAATGAGATTCAACGCCGATTTGCTTGAAAGCGTCTTCAGATACTTTTTTTTTTATTGTTTCGTTATGGTTCGTTGTAAATGGCTCAGCAAACGAGAGCACCTTGCCCGTCAAAAAGTAAAAAAAAAAAGGAAAGAAAAAGCTAGGTCAGAATTAGCATTCACCACTAACTTTGCAACTGTGCGATACTTCAGGCACATTCACTTCTGCGCGCCCCTCCGTGCATAGCCTTACACTCATGGGCGTTTCTTTGCCGCGTGTTGCAAACTTTCGATTTCGTGCACATGCTCGATGCACCTCGAGCTTTCTGTCCAATACATACGCCTCCAATGCAGGTGAAGTCCTCCTACAAAGATATACGCAACTAAAGGTGGTACACTTACAGCTTAGCAATGTCGGTATTGAGCCTCGCCACTTCCGGCACAGCAGCGCCCAATGCTGTCAAGATTAGGCGGCATTCGCAAGCTAGCTTCTCTCGTGTCAAAATGGCATTTATCTGCTAAACGTCTCGTGCATGTGTCATATGCTGTTTCTTGCATTCTTCCCCCGTGGACAGCCGTGTATATTACTCCGACACGGTGCGTTGCACTGCACTGCCTTGGGAATCAACTGATGACTTTAGAGCTTGCCAGACGGTGATGCATCCGAAATGAGTAAACTTCCACCTATAATGTTACCGCATTAAATGACACTGGCCGGTGTAAAGACACAGTTGTTACACGTGTATAAGCTGTGTCACTTCTCGCCGGGGCCAGGTACATTAGGTCGAATGCGAAAATTACCTTAGCTGAAGCTTTTTGCACAGACACTTTGCCACCTATAGAAAGAAGAGATTGTGTTCCTGTTGTTGTCGTTCTTTACCATTTTATTTGTGATTTCATAGTAACCCCCCCCCCCCCCTTAACCAATGCCCTTGGGCATGTGAGCTATTTTTCATTAAATAAATCAATTGGCTGGGAAGTATATAAGCCACAAACGTGTTCTATCTGCAGTCCTCACATGCTCTTATGTGAACAAAGAGCAAGCCCCTCGTATACTTATCTCTGCCCACATCATATTTACGAGAAACATATATTACGCTAGAACTGTTCGTACGAAAAATCTTTAGTCAATCGTGATGATTATCATTAGCGCAATCTACTCTCTGAGGGCAGTGAGTGCTTGCGATGGAAAAACTTTGCAAATTCGGCCCCTGGCTACGCATTCACACGAATCTCCTGTGCCAGAATTGTTCGTAAGTTGAAAGCCTGGGCAACCGTGATGAAGGGCGCACGTCAACGAGGGCCTCAAGTTTGTCATCATACGCGGCCTGAAGTGGCTAATTCGGGCTTATTACTGGTACAAGAAAAAAATTTTCGTGCAGGACTGTGATGCAAGCGCTACTTTAGAACATATGCTATGCCCCGCCACGGTGGTCTATATAGTGGCTATGGTACTCGGCCGCTGATCCCAGGGTCGCAGGATCGAATCCGGGCTGCGGCGGCTGCATTTCCGCGGAGGCGAAATGTTTAGGCTCGTGTGCTGTGCGGTGTCAGTGCACGTTAAAGAACCCCAGGCGGTCAAAATTTCCGGAGCCCTCCACTACGGCGTCTCTCATAATCAGAGCTGGTTTTGGGACGTTAAACCCCACAGAACAACATAACAAGAACATATGCTATGGGAAGGCCAGGGATTAATAATACGCGTCAGTAACGAGAATGCTGCCTCCAATGACAGCGTCCGCGCGCGTTGGCGGGCCACATTACTCAGCTCAGCCCTCACTGAACAACTCTGGGCAAGCCAGCGGGCCGAGGAAGCGGCAAGACCTCCTGGCCGACACCTAGGCGGAAGCCCAGTCCACAAACACGCCGGATACGCAATAAAGTTTTTCTGTCTGTCTGTCCTCTTAGTGCACACGTGCCCTCCCTGCACCTTAACTTGGGATTAATGCCTAATTTCACAGTTTATAGCTACACGCTCTTTGTGGAGACCTAACCGCGACTTACATGTCTGAATAATCATTCCGTCGCGCCAAATCAATGAGCAAAACAAAATAATAAAGCGATAATAAAAGTTTTATCGGGGCAAGTGGTTGCGTTGCCGAAATCCGCGCAGCTGTTGCCACTTTTTTCCCCCGTCCCTTTTTTTTTTTTTAATCGCCAGCTGGACGTGTTGCTCAATGGGCCGTCGCTCGCATAAACAGTCGGCGCAGTGGTATGCATGCATGCTTGTCCAGCCGCGCAGGCGACACTGACGTTGCCACGTCCGCGGCTGACGCATCACAGCCTGCCAAAGCGCTTAGGCCGTGTATAATGTGCAATAGCCGGGCGACTATACTCGCCTTCGGGTTTGTTCTCAAAGCAAAAGTCTCTTCGCTGTCCAGGAAAAAAAGAAAAAGAAAGAAAAGAAAGAAAGCCTCAGGCGCAAAACGATCGTTAAAGAGGCGCACGAGTCGTGCCACAAGGTCTCCCTGACGCGCGCAGTGTGTAGGGAACAATGCCCCCGATCGAGCGCTTGGGCCAACGGTTCGTTATGCAAGCCGCGCTCAGCACACCGCAAGCCCCCACGCCGCGTGGGGCTTCATCTTTCGCACGTTCGTCATCGTCTTTGTCATCCCGCGACTGTCTTCGTCGACACGCATCGGCGATCGCTATATAGCCTGACGCAAAAAGGCGCCCGTCGGGAATTTTTTTTTTCGTCTTCCGAGACTGGAAATAAACACGGGCAAATGAAAGAAAAAAACAAGAAAGAAAGACAGAAAAACCGCCGCGACCGGAGGCAGCGCGGGAAACAATGGCGAGGCGAAACCTGCGCACCTGAGTCAGGGCCAACATTCCTCGCCCGGGACGACCGCGCCCGCGGTGGGACCGTTCCGAACGACGACAGCGCCTGCCGCATCTATACATGCGGGATGCCGATGCATCGCATGCCTTTAGTGCTTCCTTTCGTTAATCGACTCCAATGTATGCAGCAGCGCATGTTCTAGCCGATTCATTATTATTCTTCATTTTTAACACTTGGCTTCGCTCGTCACTGAACCTCACGCTAGTGCGCAAGTCACCTGCGTGCCATCAATGCTGATTGCGCGATAAAGCTGATGAAGTATTGCGAAAAGTGATGTTTATTCAAGAGCAAAACTAATTAACGAAGCAACAAATAATGGGAACGAAATCGAATACGAGAATACGCATGTTTAACTCAAACGGTAAACTCACATCAGGAACCTTGGTCCTGAAAAAAACCAAAAACAAAAAAAAACGCTTCAATAGATTTTATGTAAAAATGAAGGAATTCTACACTCTTTGTACACACAGAACTGGCTACGGGGCGTATTCAAGAGAATACAGGGCCCGATGTATGTGTTGCTGTGCGCAAGTGCGGTTTTCTAACGATCTGCTGGTGCACCAGTATACTTAAAGTAACTGCGCCGAAACCTCACCCACGTACAGAAACGTTAGAAAAAAAGAAAGAAAGAAACTTGTTCACAGCAAACTAAGCCGTACACTCCTCCCTTCATATGCATATTATTGTGTCGCAACTGCGACGGAAAAAATAAGAGTGACTAAAGGGCGAGCGACTCACCAGCTCATCTTCTCCGGATCGGATAGGCGACCTCTGTTGAGGAAACAGAAAACCATTGTGTAGCGCGAAAGACAGTCATATTTTTTTTTCTCTCTCCCCTCCTACAAAACTTCCTTCACGCCGACAAACAGGCGAGCAAGGGAGACTACGAGACCAAGAACAGACCACATCACGCTTCAAAACTGACACAAATGACGAAACACGAGATCACAATGCAGTAACTTCGCCACACCACAACGGACAGGTGCGTAGCGATGCACGGTTCCCATATCGTGCATGAAGGAAACACCCAGCCTGTACACACTGTGCAACAGAACATGGTACCAGAAAAACTCATTCGCCGATTGTCAGCGCACAGGACACGGTGTGTCGATGCGAACAACCGGGACTGCGCAAACGTCTACAGCACCACAGCGTGATCGGCCGAGTGCATGCTGTTCTTACCCTATAGTGAAGTCGCACGCTCCGCATACTCACGTTGTATGAGCTCTCTATTTCTCGCTCTACTTTCTTGTCTTCATACCTTTGCCTCCCTGCAGGGTAGGGTAGCAAACCCCATTTTCGACCTGCCGTCTTAGCTTAGCGTCTAGGTGTCGGCTAGTGAATGTCGAGGTCATGGGATCGAACCCCTGCCAAGGCGGCCGCATTTCGATTGGGGAGAAATGCAAAAAAGAAAAAAAAAAGAGAAAAGTCTGCACGCTAAAGATCCCCATGTGGTCAAGGTTACTCGCAGCCTTCCAATATACAGGGCTACCTCATAACCGCAGCTGATTTTGACACGTAAAACCCCATCAACTATTACCAAACGCAATTTTCCTTTCTGCTTAAACTCTCTCCTATACTACCTTTATAAAACTTCTCCCTCTCTCTAATAGTCCGAACCAATCCGCAGGCGTAGAGCCCTTCGCCACCCCCGGCAGATGCGCAAGTGTAAGCAAACCAGGTATTGCCACCTGGTTAAACTCGAGTGTCTTTTTGTTCGTTTATGTGTATCGATTCGTGCGCCGCCTGGTTCGCTTAATTTCGCCTCTCCGGCGTCCCCTGCGCGTAGGCATAAGTTTTGTCACAGACGGCGGATTCCCAACAATGCGAGCAAAAAGCTTTTAAAGCAAGCGCCATGGCGAACGTGAAACGCGAGGCAGGAACGGTGTCACGTGCCCCCTTGTTATATATATGATAACGCATCTGCAGCGCACCATGGAAGCTGATCCCGGGGCACGACTTCCCGCGCCTCAAGCGTGATGATGTACCAAGACAGCCGCGCGCGCTTATCCTCCCTCCCCCCGAGATGTGCAAGCGGAGCCCGCTATATCACCCACTTTCCGAGTCTGGGCCCCCGACACGATCTTGTGAGAGCCAGCGCAACGGCACTCAAGCGATAGCGCGTTCAGAGCCACACAGTTCCACGTATAGTTGCGGAGTCCAGCTGGACCCACGGTGAAGAGCTGACATGCTTTTCCAGCGTACAGACAGGGGGGCCCCGTGCACTTTACGCGACGACGGCAACCGCGTGCGCCGTGTCAGCGACGACGGAGGTCCTCAGCCAGAGTCGACGAGACCGCTGTGCAGTTGCACGCGTCGAAGCGCGTATGAGGAAAGAGACGCAAGAGTGGAAAAGTAAACACAGGCGCGCGCCCAGGATCTACAGAGTACACGCCCTTGTGTAAACAAAAAAGACATCTCCGTCCTAGAGTCTGCAGCTGCTGCGGGGTATCTGTCCTCCATGGCATACACGCACAGATCGGCGCACGATCAACATCTGTGCAATCTACCGAATGGCAGTTATGCCTGCGTAACGTGGGTGGTTATGCAGTGACGTAATTTGCTTCCGTATTTTTTTGTCACACTGCTGTACGCGCCCGTTAAATTCTCAATAAATAAATAAATAAATAAATAAATAAATAAATAAATAAATAAATAAATAAATAAATAAACGCTTCTCCATTTTATGCGGTGTTCACTGTAATCAACTTCTATAAATGCTGTCTGCCGGCCCTTCAAGCCCATGCGGCTTTGGCTGTCCCATTTTGTACTGGTGCTCTTTGTTATTTCAATAAAGTATTATTATTGTTGTTGTTGTTGTTGTTGTTTTACAGCCACGCTGAGATGCATACCGCAAGCTCAAAACTAGGAAATGAGCGATACTGCGGTGAATCCTTCCAACAGTAACCTGCGGCTTGCCATGTGTTTTGGCATTTAACAGCGATGTGAGAACCTCGGTGACTTTATTACATCTGAGGCGCTTCAGCGTGCTGTCAGAGCCCAACGGCGTGGCTAGATATCACAAGCGAACTGGGTCGGCCTCGCCACTCCCCCGCGGCCGCCAGTTGTCGCCTATACGCGAACAAGGCAAGCAGCCGCCGGCAAGGCCCCAATGAAGACGAATAGCTCGCAGCCTTGGCGGCCTCGCGCGCCAACTCAAGGGGAGGGCAGGCCCCGCAACGCAGACCCAGATGCGTCAGCGCCACCGCGATCCCCGCTCGGTATTCCCCGGGCCGGCTATTTTTTCAATCAAGCCAGCTGGCTTTCCTGTTTTCGTCAGGATATAGACCTCGATTCGGATCCAAGGGCAGTTGGCCCTTCCGCTGATTCGGAGCGGCAATTTCCTCCGTATGCGTTTTTGAGGGGTTTTTTCCCAGACCACAAACCGAAGAGCGTCGCGAGCACCCGATTGTTAACAGCGGAACTGTTTAAAAGTCGAGGCTGCGCCGTGCGTCGGATGATCTCGTTGTGACGCAGGAGGGAAAAGCGGACCAGCTCTACAACGTTATCTTCGACCTACTGCTACAAGACAGTGATTATGCGAAGGCCAAAGCGTGATAAAGTGTAGAAGAGGTTTAGCTCGAAGATGCGAGTTCGATCCCCGGAGTAGCGGCAGCATTCCCATAGTGCGTAATGGAAAAAAGAAAGAAAGAAAGAAAGAAAGAAAGAAAGAAAGAAAGAAAGAAAGAAAGAAGAAAGAAAGAAAGAAAGAAAGAAAGAAAGAAAGAAAGTGCATGAGTGTATGGTGAACGATGAGGTACAGTCAGTATACGGTCAATCAATAACTTAAGAGCGGAGCTTCTCAGTTATAACCACCCCGATACGAATGTGCATGTGCATGTGGTACGCAGAAAGAAACAACTGGCTGAACTGGACCAAATTAAGCCTGTTGCATTTGAATAAAGAAAGAATACAAATACTAGGAGCTGCCCTGGTGAAGATCGAGGGTCCAAGATAATTTTCGAAAATACAAGTTATCCCAATATATTTTATTGAAGAACAAACATGAGGAAAATATACGTATGCTTCGCAGCAGCTTTGCAATGAAAAAACAAAAATCATATATCGCACCTGACCTTATTAACTGTATACTATTGAGTATCCGTCTTTAAGAAAATTAATATAAGATATGTTGCTTTACAGATACAGCTGGGTGTTTGTGCAAACAGCGAAACGTACACAACCGCAACACATATACAGTAAACCCTCGTTATAACGAAGTCGCTTTATTCGAATTATCGCTTTTATCGTAGTGTCACGCAGTCCCGACCCAAATGCGTGTATTTTAGACCGGATTACTCGAAGCATGTCGATAGCTTGCTCCGCTTAGAGCGAAGTAACAAGTTGCGGATGCGTATTCACGGCGGGTGCAAACTGCTTTGCACATGCCGGATTTTCCCGGTCGCACGCAGAAGACGCCGATGATGACTGCGAGGTGACTGCCACGATCTCTACGAAGCTGTGAACAGCATCGTTGGCGGAGATACGGAAGGCAACTTCGAATCGTTCGCGATGGCTGACGCAGATGCACCCGTCGTTGCCCCAGCGACGGATGCCGAAATAGTCGACTTGCTTGGAGGCTCCGATGAGGAAGAGAGCCGCTAGACGAACAGCCTCGCGAAATTACCAACAGTGGCACAAACGCAGGAGTGCCTCCGTCTGTTGCAAAATACAGTGGAGTGCGCGGGCTGCGACCACGATCTCATAATTTGCCTGAACAAACCGGGGCAGGCACTCTTCGCGCCCAGCCGAAGCACCAGACAAAGCCAGCTGACTGACTTTTTGTGTGTGAATAAAAGTTTGTTTCACTGAATACCACTTCTGCGAAGTTGTCATGGCTAATTTAGCTGTACTTGCTGAGCTCTTATGGGGCAGTCACGTATATCGAATTACCGCTTATATGGAATTTTTTTGCCGTCCCGTTGACTTCGTTATAACGAGGGTTTACTGTATGTATAAAAAATGGAAGCGCTCATTTCGAACACTTTGAATATGCTGCCACGTGCACTTCATAGAATTCTGGTTTGTTTCTGCTGACCAGCTAATAGGTATAGTGCACATATTGCTCTTCTTTTTTTTTTTTTTTGTAAAGATCAGTTGTTATATATATGTTTGCGAAAACTTGACCAACTTTTAACTGCCACAGGAATGAGATATTAATTTTGTCTTACGTGATAATGACATTCAGTGGATGGAGAACTGCAGCTGCTGTTGGTGTACCATGTTCTCAGGTAAAAGGAGCGTATAGGCGACGACAAAAAATAATAAATAAATAAATAAATAAATAAATAAATAAATAAATAAATAAATAAATAAATAAATAAATAAACGAAAGAGACAGAGACGCGCAGACAAGGCCCTCGTGCCTACGCGCCTTTCACCTCGGAACAAGTCTATTCAGTTCCAGCGGCAGCGCATAACAAGAGCACATCTCCATAAAGAATCCTCGCCACAGCGTCTGCGGCATCCAGTTGCCGAACACTCGCAGGATTCTCAGCCGCGGCAACCAGCCGGGTTCACATGAACTCGAACGCCTGAACGCTATATAGTATGACGATCAATTTGCTGTGCTCTACAATATTCGCCATCATGCCAAGACAACTGACGCCGTAGCGCGTAACGGCACGTCAGACGCATTCCGAAAGGTCTCCGCAGAAGTGTGCCGGGAAGGTCACGCCCGTCTCGCCGCCGACGCAAACGCCATGGCAAACCTTCGAGTGAGATGCCGAAGCGAGCATTTGGGGATTTTTTTTTTCCCCCTTTTTTCTCTCCAATCATTCCTGTGCCGTCTTCAGAACCGCGACAAGGTCGCGTCGTTAGACAATGGCTGCTGTCACACGTCTCCCGAAATGGAGCGAACGCAGCGCGAAACGAGTGTCGCTTCACTCCAAGATCGGTGCTCGCCTTCGCGACGGCAATCGAAGAAGCGGCGCGCGGCCTCCCCTAGCGCGGCGGCCTAATTAGCGCGGGTCGCGCTGCGCAGCCTTGGCTCCGGCGAGCAATTGGTCGCAGCCGGCCGTGCCATAGCCGCGGGCCATCTAGCCGCCACCATCTGCGTCCGACATGCGCCACGCGCGCAACGAGGCCCTCCTCGGAGCCGGGGACCTGCGCTCCGTCGGAGAACCACAGAAGACGCGGCCGCTCTTCGTCAGCGACGACTTCTCTCTCTCTCTCTCTCTCTCTCTCTCTCTCTCTCTCTCTCTCTCTCCCAACCCACCCAGTCTTTCTATTGTCGCGCACTCCCCTCACGTCAACTCCGGAGGCCCCTCGACGCGATGCGTCGCAGATGTTCGCACGAGCGCGCTCTCCGCTATAAATACGAGACGGCTTTCGGCGAGCCGCCGGCGGACCCTTAGCCTGCGCCTTTCCTCCGAACGGCCTCGGACCGCAAACGACGTGGCGCATGCGACAAGTGTCCGTATTTATAGAAGACGCGACACGATGCTCGTTGGACCAGTTGAAAAAGATCGCGCGGAACAACAAACCACTGGTTGACCCACATCCCGAGCAGAGACCGAAAAGCCGGAAAGTGATTCCGGGCGACAGAAAAAGAGCCCCGAGCTGCCTCTCGGCGCTCTGAAGTGGAACTCTCCGAACTAAATAGAAATAGCGGGGCGTTGAAAGGGATCCCACCGCGGGGCTGTCCCTTTTTCACAGCCGATTGTTTTTTGCCTCGAAAGGAAACGGCGCGCGAGGAGAAAACGGGCTGGCGAAGACAATAGGGCCTGACCACGCGTGGCGCGTGTGTGTACACAGAACGATAGTTGGTAAGATGTGCGCAGCAGAGGACCGCTCGTGTGGAAAAGCGGCCGCAGAACGGGCGAGAAAAACGCCCATGATCACTATAGCACCACACAAGCGGCTCTAGCGTCTCTCGCAATGGAAACAATATAAGGGACGAAATACAAAGGACTGAATTAGACTGATTCGCCGCGCAAAAACAAGAAGAGGGGAAAAGAGAGAGAAAATTCCTCTCGCCACTCAGTAATTCGTCATGTGAAGGAGTCTCGGAGAGCAAATGGTGCCCTCTGAAGTAGACATAGAAAGTATCGCCACTTTCCCGATCATAATTCTCTCTGCATACGCATTTAGCAGCAAACGCCTTTGTGGTGTGTATAGCAACTCAACAGGAACTGTCGCGCCGGTAGGCTTCGGCGCACGACACGCATCGCCGCTTCAACGAGCCTCTGGATAGCTTTCACGCCGGTATGCGCGCTGCGCACGGTAGCAGCATAACCAGCGAAGTTCACTGCCGTTCACGGATTTGCTCGCGAGACGCTTTCTTTCAGTAGCTGCGTAAAGAATGCCAGCGTCGCCACGAAGCGCGCTACTCCCATTCACTGGGCACGCTTTCCCTTTTCTTTCTTTTTTTCCAACTCTCTCTTCCAGAGATGCAAAGAGACATCCGGCGCACCAACTTCGCTCCCCACCCTCCGACGCATTTCTTGGCTAGCAGCAGCAGCAGGCGCGCAGGCGGATCAACTGGCCTGGAATTCGAACGGACAGCCGTAATACGTGTAATTTTCTCGTCTCCACCCTGCGCTCTCGCTCACACCTCTCCCAGCAAACGCGCCGCACTCTTCTCTGCGGCTTTCTTTCGCTGCACTCTACCGCTATAGCGACAGCGACGATGCCCAGTCCGGCACGCGACGAGCACGAACTCCGCGAGTTCGTGAGGCGGCGGCGTCGATAGGGTCGGCGGCGGCGAACCCCGCGCGCTGCGTACGAAGTCCCCCCTCACTACCACCACTATACATCCCCCATCGGCGGCTCCTTCGGCAGCGAAGGCCGGCCGCGGTCAGCCGGCAACGAGAGGAGCCGCATTCCTGGCAAAAAGTGCGCGATCTCCCCGAGCGCACGGCTACTTCGAGCGGCGCCTGCGAAAAGGGGCGCCCAGCACGCAACGCCGCGCCGTTTCGGGGAGGCTCTCTGCCGCCGGTTTGCACAAGCTCGGCGGCGATAAATTTATTGCCTCCCCCAAAATGATGACGCCGCCTCTGCGAGCCGTCGAACAATGGGGGGTTTGACACCGAGGCGACGGCTCCGCATTCTTTCTGGCGATCCGCAGGCGATGATGCGGCTGTTTCCGAACCGCAGAGTTTGGCGCACGTAACGCGCGGACGTCGGCCAGAAATATCAAAATGGCTGGCCCCCACCCCCCTCTCGCATTCCCGCCCATATCCGTGACAAGATTGCCACGCTTCTAAGTTATACGAAGACAATGGGACGTTAGCAGCCTGAGCAGTCCAGTCATTGCCAGTCGTTAGGGCTGACGCGCATAAAAGTGCCTCTACATTGCAAGGATCGCATAACAAATGAACACGATTAAAGTGTCGTTAGGTGACGGGAGTGAAACAAAGAAATCGGGGGACTTCGGCGGAAGAATGTCCACGGCAAGGAAATGCAATTTTGAGGACTTGAAAGGGAAACGAGCGCTAGGATGGGAAAAGTAGCACTGCATTTACTTGCTTCAACATTGTTCCACAATTCATAGTATCTCAGTAGGACAACCGTGACTCAACACAAAGAAAGCGCAGTGTTCTTTGCTTCCGGCTACTGGCAACACAATGTGCGCTGACAACTCATGATAAAGTGTCGTGATTTCTTTCTTTTGAAGTGAATGTAGTCACCGGAACAATAAAGGCCATGAACAATGAGTAAGAGCTGTTCAAGATGGCGTGCGAGAGCCCTTTGTTTGTGCCCGAAAATGAGTGACGAATGAGATTATATCACACAGGATACTTTCGTCAAAAACGGAAAGAGAAGCAAGCGTATCAGCCTTCTCGAAAGAATTTTTTTTTAATGCACCAGTAACGGCTGTGGGATGCCGAGTCCGTCGAAGTAAGAGGCCCACATAAAAACATAACAACGGGTTTATTCAGTTAGCAACTGCAGCGGACGAGCATACCGAGGCTACGCTCGTCCGGGTGGCTAAAGGTAATAAGAAGCACGTTTCCAAACTGGAGAGCCTGCCACCGTCGGTGCCGCCCACCTCCAATGATGCTGCGGTATACCACTGAGTTTCATCGGACTCGCGGTGCTGTGCGTAGCGGGATTCCGCTGGGCTGGATAATATGTTGTTGTTGTTATGTGGGGTTTAACGTCCCAAAACCAGCTCCGATTATGAGAGACACCGTAGTGGAGGGCTCCGGAAATTTCGACCGCCTGGGGTTCTTTAACGTGCACTGACATCGCACAGCACACGGGCCTCAACATTTCGCCTCCATCGAAATGCAGCCGCCGCGGCCGGGATTCGATCCCGCGACCTTCGCGGATCTGCAGCCGAGTGCCATAACCACTAGACCACCGTGGCGGGGCCTGGATAATATGACTGCGCGGAAATGCGCGCAGAGTGTGTTGCCACAAGGTTAATTTTCAGCCTCAATGGAGGGAAGTTTCATTGAAGACGTACTGTGTGTGTGTGTGTGTGTGTGTGTGTGTGTGTGTGTGTGTGTGTGTGTGTGTGTGTGTGTGTGTGTGTGTGTGTGTGTGTGTGTGTGTGTGTGTGTGTGTGTGTGTGTGTGTGTGTGTGTGTGTCGCGTCCTTCCGGCGTGGTCATTGCGGGCCAGGCAAGTCCGCGATATGTGCACACGCTGTGACGACGACCGTCCAAAAAAAGGAACGAGGCCAATGCGTGACTTGAGTCGCGTGTTCTCGCTAACGCCCCAGGAGGGAGGAGTGGTGGCTGTGATGACAGGGAGTACGCTCCAATTTCTCGCACGGCACACGCCAGGTAGGTGATCCGTAAGGGCTATATCGAGACACACATTGAGAGGAAAATGCAAACAGGCACGCGCTAACGGATACCGGCGAAGCAGACTGCGGCAACCGGCTTGGCATAGCTGCATTTCTTTACCCTCACTTACGAGGGTGGTTGGAAAACACATCTCGGCGGGGAACACGCGAAACAATGGCCTTAAGATATCGCGACACACGGTGGCCGGGCGCGCCTGCGGAGGTGTCTGCGAGCCGCATCCACCGCGGCCGAAAAGCACGTTCGACCATGGCTGCCTGTTGCGTGCTGGACTTCCAACGAAGTGGGGGGAAGGGCCAGTTGGAGACACACGGCCCGGTGGCCTTGCAAGGACCCCGCAATGTCGAGCGGTAACACGGACAGCGAAGGGAAGCAGCTGGAAATTAAGCGGCTCCAAAAGAAAGAAGAGGAAGGAATGAACCGAGAGATTTCGGGTGGCACCGCGCGCGATCTGGGAGGGGCAGGGTTACGTGCGCGTCGCTTTTATCGGGCGACCGCCGCGCGCTCGTTCTCACGGGCGACTGGGCAGAACGACCGCATGTAATCCTAAGCGGCGCTGGTCCCGGAATAAGATATGCACACACACACGAAAAAAAAAAAGAAAAAAAAAGGGAGCGTCACGAAACTTGGTTGCTCCGAGATTCTGGCGATAAGTGCATTGCGCTCGAACCTGCCGTGGATACATGTGGATACGACTGATAAATGAATAGGGACACATCGCAGCGTTGCAGCGTATGCTACAAACTCATAACATAACCGCGCGGCGAACTTTCGCATATAAAACCAATTTTAACTAAGAGAAATGGAGGGCGGTCCGCTCGCTTGGGTTGAGAGGGGTCCCGAGTTTTCATTATGGAATTTTCTCGTGAGGTTCTTTTTTTATTATTAATGTTCAAGACTGTCATGCTCAGTTAATGACAACTAACTATAGACTCGCCGGTACGTTTGCTTTCTCTGAGCAAACTTGTCGGATGCGGTTATAAAGTTGAGAATATTTTGGTAGTAGGTAGCTTGCAGTGTGCATGCGTTACACGTATATTTCCTGTCCACTTAAAAAAAAGAAAAATAAAGAAAGAAAACAAGATACCTAGCAAGGGCAGAGCTTGGAGCTTGCGTATAGTGTCAGTGAATCTATTTTTTTACGTATACTTTAAGTTACCTTCGTACGGTGTTTTCAAAGCGCTTTCCAAATCTTTTTCCAAAGCCTTCTGTGACCAGTACACATAAAAATGTGTTGACACAAGAGCAGTTTCGACGCGAACAAGACACGGACGACACTCGAGGTAGTCGACACTGACTTGATAGAACGGTCAAGAACCAGCGCGCATATCTAAACTCGAAGCAAAAACACAGAAAGAGAGAGAGACAGCGAGATCGCGCTGCCCAAACCTTGCGTACGGAGCGAGGCACCTTTTTGGGGTAAAAATCTCTTTGACGCAGATGGCATGCATTCCCAAATCGAAAAAGGGTGCATCAGCAATCAGCGAATGAGCGGGGAGGGGGGCGACGGCGCGCCACGGGAGAGGCCGCTGCCACCGACGGCGGTTGTCGGACACCTGTTCGCACGGCCGGCCCACAGGCACCGCCGGCATAGCGACACGTCGCACTTATCCGAGGACCCGCTTTCCCAGGACGTCTTTCCCACGGAAAGGGCCCCCGTCTCCCTGATCAGCATGGAACCCGACGCGCCACCGCCGAGGTGCGCAGGCGACGCTACCAGGAGGGGCCGGAATCCTGCTCCGACGATCACGACGACACCGCGATTCGGGCAGAAAACGACGCTCGCAGCGACCTGCCAAGTCTCGAATCCATCACTGACACGCGCGCTTCTGCGCACGCAGCACAGCGGAAAGGAACGGCTACGTCCGATGCGAGAGAGATCTCCGTTTTCACGGGCGATTGCCGGATGAGGAATCGCGGTGTTTCCAGTGCCGCGCGCGGTGTACCGATCATTTCGGTACGTTTTCCTCGTTACTGAAAATACGTAACACCAAATATGCGACGACGAGGAACAGGCCTGAACGAAGAGGCCAGCGGGGCCGCTGATGCAACTCGGACAGATATCCCCCCCCCCCCCCCCTCTTTATTTCCGACGACGTATGTACACATAGCCTTACATCTACGCTGAACGAACCGCAGAACAACCTTGAGTGAAGGGCGAATAAAAAGGCAATGCATGGGCACGTCGACCAGTAGGACTGCCACCGCCGAAGAACGCCCGTTTTTGTGAGCCGCCTGCGCTTCTGTTCCGTGCTTACAGCTCGGCCTTGCTTTCACCAAGGAAGATGTCTCGGCTACTGTATTAGTTGCCTCAGTTTCCAACGCCATGGAACGCCGACTGCTTCCTGGAGCAAGCCGAGAGTCCTTGCATTTCCGGGGGCGATACTGCATCTCTAAACCATTTCCTTCTCCTCTCTCGATCGCAGGAGAGAGAGAAAGAAAAATGCGGGACGAGAAAGAAACTTCCCAAGGCTCGCGTTATCGCTGTGGGACAAGGTGCTGGTCGTGAGATGCCGCAGGCGCCAACGGCCTTGGCTAACGAGTTGGCGGGGAGCTATCAACGTCCGTAGTTAGTTGCAGCGCTTTCCCGCGCCTATATTCATCGCTATGTTTTTGTAAAGGTCGTTTGCCGTTTAATAACGTACAAACCAAATCAGCTTACAGGGCAACGCACGCGTGTACTTCGACGACGCCAATAGGAAAGGCAGAGGCGGAAGCCTCACCCCCTTGCCTTTTTAAGACGACCTGCAAGATCGGCGTGGCCGAACGGTTTCAGAATTGCGCCGCGTTTTCACCAAACTACCTGCGTAATTGCAGCCCGCGGATCATTCGGGCATATGCAATAACAAGAAGCCGGGTTGCGGGCGCCGACGACACCTTAAAAACACAACAGAAAAACACCGCAGATGTGCTTAAGCGAGCTTCGCTAATGTAGTTTCTCCCTCTGCAGGTACTTGTTGGCGCTGCACGATGAAACGCTCACGGATAACATGCGGAAGAACGGCTTTCAAGATGGCTAACTTCGAGAATCGGCGAAATGCTTTGACGCAGCATCTCTCCATACGCTGCCACTTATACAACGCCGAATTCATTTCCACGTCACATCTTGCGCGTCACTTCATTTACGAACACAGCACATCTTCGGCGAAAAAAAAGTGGTAGGCACGAAAACCTATGCCTAGTCAATAAAGATAACCATCAGGAGACATTTCCAAGTACAGGAGCAGCTGTCTGCCCCTTCCCGTCGGGAGAAAAAGGAGGAACTACGACGTTATCTGTCGTTTCTCAGAGCGGCTATCTTTACTATCATGCCAGACTCGGCTCCATGGGCGCCTGTGCTCGGCAAAGATGGCGGTGATGGCGGTAGGGAACGCGAGCGGGTGCCGAAGGTTCGGACCGTTGGAGACCTCGGGGTTGGGAGGGGCAGGGAGAAGAGTCTGGATCCTTCCCATAGTGCCACGCGGTGCTCTTCAAATAGGCCGCCGCGGGAACTCGGGGCCCGCTTCGGCATGGCCGCTGGCCGTCGGCTCCTTTTCTACGCGCGGGCCAGCCCCCTCCCCACCGCATTCCAGAGCGAGGAGGGGAATCCGCCCCATTGTCGGTTCGGCCGAGGGTGGGCACCTGCTGAGTCGCAGCCATGCGTGCAGTTGTTGTTTGGAGGGGCCAGCCGACGGGGGAGGCTTCTTTGGCCCGTGCGACCCCGGCCTTTTGCCCGAGCTCGGCGCCGGGCTGGGAATACAAGCGTGGGCAGGGGGGGGGGGGGGGGGGGGACCGAAACGCAAGGCTTTCTTCGCTGGCACGTGTTGCGAGAGACCGGTGCCGGCTGTGGAGAGCTGCTTTGAACTCTTGACGCCTTCGGTAGAAAGGTTGCCGAGCTACCGTTCGAAACCACCTTGCAGCGGCGGTGGTGACACGGCACGTGCAGCCAGTGCACTTCTTGCCCGCATCTTCGGGGTCGGTCCCCGTTATAAACTGTCTTATATACCGGCTTCCTGAGCTGTATTGATGCCAGCTTATAATAAGACATTCCCAATGCACATAACTTCATTTAATTTGAAAAGGATAAATTAAAACAGACGGCAGCATATGGGGACCAGTCAGGGAAATATTGCCGAGCTTGCAAGCTTCTGGTGGCTGAGAGCGCGAGCCGCTCTAACATACGTATTCACAACATTCATCTAAAGAAGACTTGCAGGTCACAAGCAACGGAACTGTGCGCAGGGAACGATTATAGCTCCTGCTCTGCCAAGCAGTGCCAATGTCACGAACATATAGCCGAATGCACCGGTCAGCATAATGGCAGCGGTCGCTCGTTGACTGCTTCACGAAAGTAGCAGGAGGGAGCCAATAACTAACTGTTAAGAAATCTGATCCTGATCGATCGCGGTCAGCGGTGTACCGTGTGAAGCCGGCATTGCACTATTTGTTCAGCGCATACGCGCCAACCAGTTGGTCGACGGACGCTTTAGGGTCGTGGACGGATTGAAAAACCCACGCGTAAAACAGAGCGCTGCCCTCCGGGCTTCCTTTGTGCGCCCATATCACTCGCTCAGTGGAAGCGGACGAACCGACGCCGGAGGACTGCAGGTCGAGACGGTCAGCCCCTTTGTTTGCGGCCCGCTTTAGAGCTACAGCGCTGCGCTCTTCAGTAATAAATACGACTCCCAGAAGGCTGTCTTTCCAGTAGTGGACAACACGAGGGAGCCCGCATGACCCACTTAGTGCGCGGCCTTTGTTCGCGCCACAAATCAAACAGAAGTCGCTTACGCAAGCACTGGGAGCGGACCTTGTCAAATGCTGCGGTCAAGACTGTGCCGTACACAAAGCGAACGCGCTGCCACTCGTGAACACGAGCGGTGCAGTGTTATTTACCTTTTCTCTCTTTCGCTGTTCTTTCTTTTTTTAAAGCGTGAATGCATTTCAATGTGTACAGCAATATGCATAGCAGTGCGCTCGTCACACACAAAGGATGATTCTCGTATATAGCATAGTGATGAAATACCACACCACTAATGATTGAGCGGGAAAACGTCTGAAGTAATCCGTATATGAAGAGTTCTGTATTCCGGCTTTCATGTTCGTTTCTTTGTCCCTCATCACGTTCTATACAGGAAAGACCCGTACCAGATGCCCCACTGTTCGACGGCATGGTCATTTTTTTTTTTCTTTTCTAGGTGCAACACGAACGGCGTCCTAAAGTAACCGGTACGTGTTATCGCTACCACTGCATGCATACCTAACATTCCTGAGAGCAGGACGAATCAAATATACGAGTCAAACCAGTCGTATACGCGCGCACCGCGAACGTGCAGCTTGGCCAAACCACCATAGTTATAGGACCGCCAACGCGAAGAGATTATGGTCGCTTCGGTGACATCATTCACCGGCGCCTGTTGCAGGCTGCTGTCTGGCTTTCACGGCGAAACACGTCTCGATCGCCACTATTTCCAGAAAAAAAATGACGACCGAGCCAGACGCGATTACCGCGAAAGGCACCTTGCAAGGGCCGCCGCAACGCTTTATACGCGACCTTGGTAGCATGTGCGCCTTTCGAAGCGTCGTGGCCGGCATCCAGGAACATGGATGATGACACCGCTGGAAGCCGTGGAGTCAGTATCTTTGATCTAACGTGAATGTAACAACATCCCTTCGCACGCTATGCAAAACACTCCCAGTCCATATAGCACCGCCTATTGTATATATGGAGGAAATGCTCGCTTCACTGTTCATGAGCAAACATTTCGATTCCGAGCATATGTAATATGCGAACACATATAATACGGGATAAGAAGAAAGATTGATTTTTGGAACCAATTTCAAGGCTTCTAGTAGTACACGAACGCGGTTGTAAGAAAGCAGCTAAGCTGGCCGTTTTGGCAGCGGCAGCGAAAGTGTAATCCTCATCGGAGGCGCTTGCCAAGCGTTTATCCGTTGCGCCGAATACGACGCATCCAATATATATATATATATATATATAGACGAAGGTGGGAAAACAGCACGTACGCTTGAGCGCCACAGCGCGCAACAGCTTCCTTTTTTTTTTTTTAAAGCAACATGTCGAGCAACCGCGATAACGCGTATATAGATGCACCAAGAGGAGCACAAAGCGCACACGCCGAAACACGTTAGCAATTGATGGGTACACACAAGCGAGTCGTAAGAAACATCAATCCGTAATATTTATTTATTTATTTATTTATTTGCACCGTCAACATGCACAGGGATGTCTGCGCACGCGAACCTTTTTCATCACAGATCTATTGGAAGGCGGCCTCCGCGAGTCACTCTTGCGACCCGAAGACATTTTTCTCTACGTCCAGACTACAAGACAAAACGAACAGATTGCCCATGGTGCGTGATAAAAGAAGACCTCTTCGAGTTCGAAATCAATATTTTTTGTTGTCTTTTCTCATTCAAGACACATAACTGTCTTTACAGCTGAGCGAAGAAACACGGGAACAAAAAAAAAAAATGAAAGAAGGAAGGACATGCAAAGAGGAAATATACAGGGCCCACGAACTAACGAAGGCCATCGCCATCAAGAGCGTGACGAGGAGTGCTCACGAAGACGCCGGAAGAGAGGAGTTTCGCACGGCGCAACTGCCGCAGCTGTTTCGGCAACGGATCACGAGTTTCGCACGACTAGGGACGGCGCCGATGCACGCTGCGTGGAAAAAAAAAGAAAAAAAAAAGAGGCCCGGCGACACCCATGCCAGGGGTCAGCCCATCGAGCCTGTATATATATGCTAAAACGCCTCGCGTGCAGTTGCTCCAATGCGATGGAGGGCGCCCTACGTTCGATAACTCGTACCGGTACCGCTCAATGGTTTTCTTTTTTTCTTCGCAACCCTGTGACCGGCGACATTATACAGTTTAGTGGCAACGAATTCCACTCGTATCCTCGCCCCTGTGTTGCCTTTCTTTTCCGTCATGTATTCGTGTAACTGACAGCAGCGTCATATTCGGAAAACGTCAGCATTTGCTTTATATATTACAGCAAAAGGTGTTGGAGGACCGTCAGCGTTCTATTGGCACTGTATATTGTCCATGAAATTGAAGTGAACTCCGTTCGTAGGAAAAGGAAAGACATATATGTACGTGGACTACAGGTAGAAGGCCGCCCGGAAACAATAGGAATGTCCGTCTCCTTCGCCCAATGTCCAATATCGCGTTCAACGCAAATTATCCTATTACTAAAGTAGCATAAAAGCAGAGGTCACAGAAGACTGAAGAGATGACCACATATGCTTTGCATTTCCGGGAACGATATCATTACCCTTGCGCTTTTTTTTTTCTCCATCTCTCTCTCTCTCTACTTGAAGAAATAAATATGCCACGAGAAATGAAGATGAAAGAAAAGCACTTCCTATGTCTCGCGTTATCGTTACGGTGCCGCAAGATGCTGGCCGCGTGGGGTGCCGCGGCCACCTGAGCGGGGTGCAATGGAGCGGCCTTGGCTAACGAGCTGACTCAGTTCAATGCCCCGGGCAGTCGTCACAGCTGACTAAGCGAAGCCAAAGCGACAATGACGTCGGGGCTCATTTCATAGGTGCCAGCCTCCAAACAAGCTGCATCCACTTTCCTTCCCCGACTCCAATGTTCACAAAGTCCCTCGTCTACGGTTCTTTCCTCCTCTTGTTCCCACAAGAGACCGCTCGTCGTCTTCCGACCGAACGGCAGAACGTGAACTTTGGCTACCTGTTTGTCCCCCCTTGTCTTAGATGACAAAAGTTATGATGAGGCGTAAGAAAAACATAAAATAAAAGCCTCAGCCTGCACCACCGAGGTATACGCTAGGTCGCGTACGTACATCTCTTTGTCCGTGCATCTCAGTGTCTCAGTGTCCAGTGTCTGGGATCGCCTCTGTGTTTTACCGGCAATATGTCACTGTAGATAATTTTAGATCAAACTGGACCACGCTAATGCGCATGTGCCTTGAATATACACGAGATCCATTATTTTCTCGGACCACGGAGCAGCGCCGCATGAGCGTCCAGCGCTATACGTTATCAGGCTATATTTTAGGTTTCACTCGGGACACCGACTATAACTTATAGTGTGCTACGTGTATATTTGGTAGTGCACTGTGCGTGGCATCACACATCCCCACCTTTATCGCAGTCACTCTAAGGCGAGTCACCGCATAAAGCTATCCGGATTTCATAAGTCATACCCCCTCTCCCAATGTTTCTCTTCCAGAGTAGCATAGTGGCGGGACCTTGCGGCCTGGTCAGCATATATTTGCGTACGTCTCGCGCGCCATCAAAGTGAAAGTGGGATCTGCGAGTCTTCGGGAAAAAACAACAACACGAAAGCCCGACCGAGTTATACGAGATGGCGAGGGGCGTAATCGGGTCAAGACGACACAGGCGTGCGTAGACACACACACACACACACACACACACACACACACACACACACACACACACACACACACACACACACACACACACACACACACAGGTTTTGGGGCGGGGTGCTGGAACAAAGTAGTGCACAGTTCGGAGCCGACGCTGTACAGCTTCCTCCGACTCGTCGATGAAAACGAGAACGAGGCGAGGGGCGTGTCGCGCGGACAAGAACAAGAGACGCCCCCGCGGGTGGTTCGGCGGCGCCCATCCATCATCGGCCGCGGTGGGAGCTCTATCCGCACCAGCGACCTCGGTATAACCGCTAACGACCCTATGGACTCTGTGGCATGGCCGACGGACGGACAGCGCCAGCGAAGCGTGCGGCTGCCACGCACAGGACAGTCAGGTTAGCTCCTCCCGACGGCACCGCAGCCATTATCGACGCTTTGCAGCCGATGCGACGACACTTCGGCAGTCCTGCACTGCAGAGAATGCGAGAGAGTGCACCCACCGCGCACGCGACGTTCGCTGCCGGCGCTTGGGCGGCGAAGGGGACGACGCTTCGCACAGCGTTCCCATCAGCTACGGAGGCCCCAGAACAAGGACCCCCGGTGCACGCACCAGCGAGGGTGCGCCGGACGGAAGAACACGAAAAAGCCGCGCCTGAGCGACCACGACCTCGGCCAGCGCGCGCAAGGGCGCACTGGATGGACGCGGCGACTGGTCCGTTTCCTGTGGACGCGAGCGGTGGTGGCACGCCAAGATGAGCCTGCACAGGCCCTTCTCCAACAGGCGAAAAGAAACCCGGTCGGGGAAGCAGCGGATCTGGTGTGCTTTATCGCTGAACGGTGTTGAGATATGCTGGACTCGCTGCAAGCCGTGGGTGGGTTCGATCCAGGCTGTGGCGAACACGTTTCGATGAGGGAGAAACGCAAAAGAGCAAGAAAGCTTGTGTGCAGGAACCTTTCGCGAGCTGCGCGCCACTGACCGGTCGGCTTCTCTAACGATATGTCCGGCATGAGGACTGGCTGAAATTGACTCTTACGAACATCCTGGAGCTTCCTAGCCATACTGAAATTTTGGCACGTAATACTAAAAATTATTACAGTTGCACACTATTACTATTGTGGATAGGGAGGGAAAACATAAATCGGAACATTCCACAGGACGGACTTCGACCAACAAAGGAGGCTCCCGAAGGTCAAAACATGCGAGCGTATGCACAGACGTTGTTTCCTTCGGGCAGAATCTACTTAAATTTCATTGTTTCGAGTAGCACCTGTTGTTTCGCAACAATACAGAGAAGCTGTCGTGTTTCGAAACAAACGATGTGGTGCGATGCACAGTTCTACTTGAGGGCTAAAACATTTTAATAAAGACGCACAGAAAACGACCGTCGACACCCTCATCTATTTCCCAACAATATCGCCCAAAATATTTCGTAACCTACCGCCTACTGTACACAACTCGCCATCTGACAAAACTTATGCTTATGGAGCTTATCTCTGAGAGCTCGTTTGACGAACAATCCCATTTGTGCACGTCACTCAAGGCGTCACAGACGCTGGTAAAAGCTATAACCGCAGCCGGTCGCACAGCATCCCGCACTCGAAGCGTCACGTAGAACTGAGGCGTTTTACTATTTAGCGTGCACAAAGGCCGCCGTTGCCACTTCATATTTTTCTGCTTATTAGTGTTGATTAAGTAACGCACAAATATGCGCATTCGACCTGAATTGTGTGAATAAGACGCGGGATTATCTGCATTTCATGTATGTGTTCCTTAGCTCCATTACACGATTTCGAACAGGGAATGTCGCAGGAGGTTTCGCACCAGGGAATGTCGCACTTGGTTTCGACCAAGTGGACTTGTCTTCGTCAGGGCGGCAAGACAAGTCGTCAGGGCGACAAGTCCACTTGTCGAAACGTTGGCTCCTGCGACATTCCCTGTTCTAAATCGTATTTTGCGATCTTTTCATCGATTCAAGCATCCATCTTCCCCTGAGCTTCTCTTCTAGTTTGGATTAGCTCTAGTATATATGTGTCAACCCTTCCTTCTGTTTCGCTTCTATCACTCGCTGTGGACGCTGCATTCCACCGCGGCTTCTACTTGAAGAGCGTCTGTATAAGAATCTTCGGTGCCTATACGGCGTCAACCCAAAATGTCGTAATATAACCGCTGGGAGAAATATTCTAATGCGGGGTCTCAAAATTTCCAGAGCCCCGTGAGAGGTTTCTCCGTCGTTACGGAGAAACCCAAATGTCCCGAAAAAAAAAAAAAAAAAGAAGTGTGGGTACGCGAAGCTGACTTGGCGAACCGGAAGTATTCTTTTCAGAGACACACGGGGTCAAGCGGCGCGCGCGCAGGGACGTCCGGCAAAAATCGCGGAGTGGGCGCGTGCCGCATAGCGTCAACGCAGCGCGCGTAGCCGAAACAACCAATTAGTGGCCGCCGAGGGACAAAAGCTCGCACGACAATGGGAGTGCCGCGGCGCATGTGTCTATACGGTATATACCCCCACCTCCACAACGAGCCGAAACCATTCAGCCGCACCAACCGGGTCAACGACTAGCCGTTCCTCCATCTATTAGCACACATTTAACACTCCTCTCGTTACGTCACACCCGAGTCAGGTCTTCTTAGAAGAGGAAGAAAAAAAAGAGGACATCGAGCGACGCTTTGGCCGAGCCGCGCGCGAAAGCGAGACGATTTCGCGTCGGCTTCCGCCGGAGCCACATCGCAGTTATTCCCTCGCCTGGCCCCGGCTCTTCGAAAACCTACTTTCTCGGGCTGTTCCCCCCTCCACCCTTCCCCCTGAGGGGCGAATCGATTTGCTCTCACAGCGGCCACTTTGCGGAAGAGGTCTTTGTTTCGTTTTTTTCTTCCTTTCCGCTCAGCCGAACGACGTTTAACACGGCACGCGAGGTCGCTCGCGCAGAGACGCGATTCCATTTGCTTAGAAATGTCGCGACCTCCTCGCGCGCTGCTTTATGGAAAGAGCGAGCGGCGACAGAAATCTCGGCAAACGGGGACGTGCTGCGTGTGACGAAGAATTGCGTCACAGTCACGAATTAAGCACCGCCGGCAAGAGGAAGTGCGCACCGCACAACCTTGCCCTCGGTTGTATAAACACGATGAAAATGTGTCACTTTGTTGGGTCTCTGTACACACAAGGCTTAAGTCTTCCAAGTTGCAAGTGTATCTTATACACGTATGCCACACGAGAAATGGGGTGCTGAGAAAATAAATGGCGAGATCATGAGCTCCTCGAGATTTTTAAGAACGTGACTGCGAAGTCATCCAATAAGCGGCTTTCTGAACGTCTGAGTAATTTTCCTCCTCGCCCTTTGGCGTTTATTCCAGATGGGACTGAAACTTGGGCACCGCAGCCGTGGAGGCGTTTATAAAGCCCGTGGGCAGTCTATTCCAGATTGACTCAAGGCAACTCGAGTGCAGACGGATGCGTTCACTATACGGAAACGCCGTTGAGCAAAAATGGCGCTGCGCTTGCGGAAATCGTGCGTCTATCTGATTTAGCAGCAATCGCTCGTATCTGCAATACTTTGAGACATTGCACAACTGTTTGACACGGTGAATGCACTCCAGCAGAAATGATACATGTTGAGATGCAGATTTAACTATTTTCCGTATACGACAGATTTAAGCATATGCGCCACATAAACATGCAAATCGTCGAGGTCCTTCTGAGTACAGAACCAATAGGAGGAAATGCTCAGCGCTCTATATGATTTATACACTGATTTCATTTATTGAAACCACCGTGTGTTCGTGGCGCATCCTTATATATGCATATACGGTTTGATTGATTTCTGGGGTTTAACGTCCCAAAACCAGCTCTGATTATGAGAGACGCCGTAGTGAAGGTCTCCGGAAATTTCGACCACCTGGGGTTCTTTAACGTGCACTGACATCGCACAGCACACGGGCCTCAACATTTCGACTCCATCAAAATGCAGCCGCCGCGGCCGGGATTCGATCCCGCGACCTTCGGATCAGCAGCCGAGTGCTATAACTATTATAGACCACCATGGCGGGGCATGCATATACGGTTGTACAGTCAAAAGACTATAAGGTGGCATGACAGAGCTGTAAGTGACCAACTCGACCGTCTGTAATAAGAGATCGTGCAGAATGGTTATCCCGCCTGCTCGTGCCCAAAAGGCACGTGCGAAGGTGGCTTCCACTTTATCGCATTGTGTGTCGCCTTTTTTGAAATCACAAAGGTGCTCCGCTATAAGGTAAACGCAAGCGCATCTTGCTCAGAATTGCAGCAATCGCGGAATCAACGAGAGGAGCAGGAATAAACAAACGGCGATAGGATAGGGTAACGCATGCAGCTATATAGTGCCGCTTCACATCAACAGCTCAGCACGGATGGGTTGCGCCGCTGTACGAAATACGGAACCCGCGTCGAGTCGCGGCCTAGAGAGTCATCGCCGGGAAGTGGAGGCGGAAGTCCTCGGGGAAGAAGAATGGCGCAAGATATATAGACGGCGCAACCGGGAATAACCACGGCGTGAAAAATAAAAGCGGCAAAAGCAAGGCGGCCCAAGGTCGTCCTCCGGTCCGAGGCGTCCCAAACGGTCCCCACGCGCCGCGAATCGTCGGGGGGCTCCCCGTGAAAGCAACGTCACGACGGCGGCGGCCAGCGTGCACGGGGCAGCACCGCGCGGTTCGTGACCGATATGCCGTGCCGACGCTGTCCCCCGAAGGTCTCTCGCAATGCACAAACATATCTCGGGAATTCTTCGCCGTTTCGAGCTGAATGCCGTCAACAGTATACGTTAGAGCGACATCCATGTAGTACATACAGCAAGATGGATAAACGCGTGGGCTCATTCATAAGTTCTTCTTCGGAACTTACTATGCTCAACAAAATGCGTGACATGCGCTAAGATACAAGAGGATGTATTACGTTGTCGTGTGCTTTCTTGCGTCCTGTTTATTATTGGGCTTACATTTTAAAGATGAAAGTCCGCATAGTATATTGATTGCACACGCGCGCCTTGCAGGGTGTCTCGCGTGACATGAGCCAAGATTTTAAAAATGAAAGGTGCGTCAGAAGCGAACGAACCCAAGCGCATACTGTTCGCACTGGTCTGTAGTTACTCAGGCTGCCTTTTTATTTTGCTGATTGAAGTAATTAATTACGTTTAATTGGATAACTTTTTAAATCATTGGCTGGATGCCCTAAGTATAATTTGCGACGTTGTAGAGCCCCTTCAGAAACCACCCACTGAACTGTTTTCATTACGATATGCCTCACGTATAGTCATCTTTTCCTCGTTGTAAAGAAAGCCCTCGAAATATTTTTCGGAAAAAACAAGAACATTGACGGAGCATTTCGCGCACCACTATCTTGCTGCTCCCAATCGTTGAACAAATTGCCGTTGACATATGTAAACATAGATGGAAACAGCCATGGAAAAAAATCGCAAGTGAGAACAAGATGTTTTCTTGTTACTTTTTTCTTTTTGTTTCTTTTTTTTCGTTGCCACTTTACGTTCATGATATTACACGTATTTACTTCTTAAAAAATGGCTCCTCCTTATCTCTCTCTTTCTGTTCAGGATCATATAGCTTGAATTATACTTTAAATGAATGCCCCTGATGCACAAATAATATGGCTGTTTGTCTTTGTATGTCGAGTCCGATACCACTATCTCCAATCGCCCCGAGAAATGCACTGTTATTGCACAAGCAGCCCCAATAAAATTTGTCAGCATAAACAAATCAGGGTCGGTAGGTGTGTACGAAGATTGGGCTTCATTAGCGCAGGAGGGAAATGTCACCGGAGCTTAAAGCTAGCGGCGAGGTATGCTATTGCTCACACTATTGCTCTTCTGCATAATTAGTTTCGAAACACTCAAGTGCAGCAACGACAAAGCAGCTCAAGCCGACTTTCTGGGGAATTTGAACGAACCACATTATGATGAAAAAAAAAAAAGGGGGGGGGGGCGCGGCGAAAAAATAAAAAAGGAAAGAAATCCTTCGAGAACACAACAAAACCCGCATAACTGGATAAAGTTTGTACGCTCTGTAGCGACGGCGTTAAAATCTATGACACGCAAACGACCGTTAACTCCCGACAAAGGCGCCGAAGCTTAACCTCCGATATGCCACAGCCGGTTAATAAAAAGAAAAAAAGCCACCGTCTGCCGTACACCCGGAGAATTCCATTCGCCCTCCTGCGCAAGGGACTCGCTGACTACATGAATGGAGGCGCACACAACTAACCCCGAGGGGCTCGCGGTGCAGAACACAACACTTTTTTCTGCCGCGGATGCCGGTGGCCTACTACATAGAGCTTCGGCAAACACACTGGCCCGAAATTCCGCTCTCATAGAGGGGCGCGCCCGTGACGCAACGAGCGCGAAAGGGCCCCACGTTTGGGGTGGCTGGCGCTGTATACGCGAGCACACGAAACAATCCGGCGTAGCAGCGTGAGACCTATTAGCGGCTCGATCAGATGACGGTAAAAGTGCGGGGCCGGCGCACCTTCAATGAGAGATGGGCCGTCTCCATTCTCGGTGTTCTCCCATGTGGAGTCCGGAGGAGAAAAAAAAAAGAAAAAAAAAAGAAAGAGCGGTGTGGGAGAGCTGCTCCACTATACAGGAGCGATTAGAGAAGAGCCCGCGGTACGTATACACCGCCAGGCGGATATGCCGGCTTCCTCCCCAGATCCTGCTTGCGCCGGCGAAGAGCTCTCCGAGGGGCGCGGCGTTCTTTCCCGTGAGATCGGCCAGGTGAAAAAGGAGAGGGCAACCGCCTTGCGAGAGGAGGAGGGCGACGTCCTTGGCGGCGGAACACCCATTACCCAAAGTAACAACACAAGCGGACAAAAACAAGCGGACTCGCGCAACGCGATGGGCGAAGAGGGAGGGGACGCCCAGAGTACGCAGAGTCGGTTGAAGGAAGAAAGCAAAACAAACAAAATACACATGCATACATATATTTGCGTGTCACTTTCGTCGGCGACAGCAGCCGAGACGGAGCCGGGATTGGGAAACCAGTTTCGGGAGCAGCTGCTGCCTAGGCCTTCGCGTGCAAGCCTTTGAACACGGCGCTCAAGACTCCCGCCTGGGAAACGGACCCCGCAAAGCGGCGCCGCGCTCGCTTTGCGCGTAGTGTGTGCGTGTCGATGAGAAGTCGGGGGGGGGGGGGGGGGGGGGAGGCGGCATGCAACCGCGCGCTTGGGTCACGGGGTCGCACGGAGGACGCAAGACCCTCGTTTGGATGTCGCGCTATCTCTCGGGAAAACAACGACGATAAGTGGAGGGGGGGGGGGGGGGGACGTCCTTGGGGTCTTCTTGGTTGTGCATTTGCGTCACGCCGTGGTTATCGCAATCTGGACGCCGCCTCGAACTGTAAATGTAAGTATTCGCGAAGTAAACGCAAGAATCGATCAACGGTAAGCAGAACATCGGTCCAATAACAAAAATGGGACCGCGACAAATACGCTATTTTTTTCTTTCTTCGCCTTCTCGTACGTATAAACACGCTCACTATATACCACTATGGAAAACACGATAGTCGGCTCTGAGGTCAATCGCCTCTACCGGGCGCCGCTCATTCAGCTTCCGGAAATGCGCGTGACGCTGTTGTGTCTGTAAAACCATCACAGCTGTATTTTAATACTACTTTCGCAATTACATCACGAAAAAAAATTATGCCTTATGACGAAAGACAAGGACGAGGAGTCCTCGTTCTTTCCGCGAGCGCCAGAAGCGCGTCGTGTCCCTCTTGTTGCGTCTCATCGCGTTTCCCCACTTTCTTTCTTTTTTCTCCTTGGGTCGGAATTACTAATGCATACACGTTCTCTCACCACGAGACGCATGGATGCCTGCCCTCCCAGGCGTATTTGCCTCGAGAAAGAGCGAGAACGGTACGTCGTGGACCACCACGAGTCACCCCCTTTTGCTTCTCTTACCGGGGATACACGGCGCCATTTCCGGTCGTGAATCTACTTCGCTCGCTTTCCCCCAACTACAGGCTTCTACAGAGCGCACTCCACCCTGGAAACGGACGCGATGCGCCCCTCCTGTGCGCTGCGCTTCATGAAGCATCATCGTCCCCCAAGTTACACACTCCAAGGAGTGTACGCTTCTCCTCAAAACGACTTGTCCTTTCTGAAGTCAACAGCACGCATCCTCGCCATGAAAGTCGGACATGCCTGTGATGTCCGGCCTGTGGTGTCAGGGATCTCCGGGGCCACATTGCGTGGCAACCAAATGTGGCCTCAGATCACGCGGTGTATCGTCCGGCCGCTTCGGCTATATGATAATGTGTGGGTGACCCTTCGTCGAGCGCCAAGAGTTATGATCAACACGGCCCAGGAGGCGCTCTGCTTCCGAAGGTGTTGCCTATGGGAACGTCCGTAATAAGAATGCAACTAAATTCAGACAAATGGTTCTTTTCACGGCTTTCGCCGCGTGGCCTTAAGAAGTTGTCAGCTTTGCACCTCCTTATCGTTCCCTCTAAACTTCGGTGACTCATGCGTATACTCTCAAGTCTAGCAAGCGCGAGGTAACCGCTTAACACACGCGAACTTGGGCTTATAGCATGCCGATGGAGTCCCGCCTATAACCCATTCCTGCAGTCGCTTGCAAAGTTAAGTATAGACCGAAATTTCGAACAATCGGGAGGAATAAATCGCGCAACAATATCCAAATTCTGATGCGTCAACCTGCGCCTCGAAACGCAGGTCCCTCAGCTGAAAATACTGTCGTAAGGTATATCACGTATATACGCACAACAGTATAAGACAACATCACTGACACCGTTAAGAAGGAAACATTATCCATCCGCTTTTAGGTGTCGATATCGGAATGTATTGCGTTTCCGGAAGGCGACGCTATCAGAAGACCAGACCGAAAAGCGCGCGTACTACTAATACAGACGAGACGATAAAAGGGAAGGCACATCCAGCTAAACAGCCACATCAGGCGGATCCCAGCGACAGGAATTACTCCGGATATACCGACGTCCACTGGAGATTACGCCAGTCTGGCGCTGTGTTGCCGAGTCAACATTGGAAGAGAGAAGCGGACCTCCTCTCCGCTCCCGGCCATGGGAAATTTTCGTCGCCCCGCGATACACATGCCCGGGGTGCAGCGCGGAAACGCGGGAGGGCTGCGCAATCAGGCTTCCACATAACTGCGCGGTCATGCGCGTTGGGCCGTGAGAGCGCACAGTCGCGCGACATTACAACGAAGGAGAACAGGAGCACTCACTCCTTCCCGCTTAAACGCCCCTTTCCATTTAATTGCATTGGAGCTCTACCTCGAGCAACCAAAATGAGCGGATGGCAATCACTGCAGTTTGTTCTTTATCACGCGTCACTGAGGAGTTACTGAGCGCCCAAGTGCTGCTGCCTGCGCAGTGACCCAAGAACCACCCAGAGCTGGACCAGTGAAAACGTACCACTATTGATAGTCATGCCTACTGGTGCGGATCGAACGACGACATACATGATTGTTAAACTACACGGTGCCAAAAGCGTGGACAGGCGGTCCTCTACATAGGCGTATACCATATATACTGCAGCTCTACAGCATGTTGAAACGACCTGTGCCACACAAGAAGGCTGTTTAAGTTTTAATTGGACTTTAACCAGCTTGACGCTAGAACGTGAGTGGCACCTCGATCTCGAGCTTCGGGTGCACAAAGTTGCCCGCTGCTACACACTGTCAATTCCCATGTGACAATCCTATTGAAGACCTGTCCATCGCCCATTGCCATAACCCATAAAAAAAAAAAAAACAACCATAACGCTCGTCTTCGTGCTGGGCATGGTGGGGACATAATGGGTGATGCCTGACTGTTTTTAACAGTTAATAACGGCTTAACCCGTCCCGCCCTCCCATGCATCTGCGTCCAACTGACTACACCTTTGACGGGGATGGAAAGAGAGCAGCAATTCACAACAGCTGCACACGGAATGTGTCTCACTCTGGTTCGGGAAAGCTGCCTACACCGTGTGCACCTGTTGTGATTTTCCGCCCTCTTTCCATCCCCATTAACAGTAGTCAACTAGACGCATATGCCTGGAAGGGCGGGACCGATTAAGCCAAACTAACCGTGCAAGAGGGACATTCACATCTCTATAATACTGTCTTGCGTAATACTTATCGACATTCTCGAAAAGAGGTAGAAATGGGGAAGGAAAAAAGGTTGACCAGATGCGATTATCACACCTGTACATTCTCGTAAAAATTCGTACATGTTCAACGAGCTCATATGGGCCCAAAGCTGCAGAAAGAATGGTGGGGAGGAGGGGGCCTAAAGGCTCGGCCCGCTTGTCATCGTTTGGAAGTGACGTGCAACAAACGTGCACAACGAAGCGAAAGTATACACGACTGACCAGCAAGACATCTTCGCCCTTAGCGTCGTCGCGTTCCATAGGCTCTATATACACGTCATGTCACTGCCAGCCGCCACAGAGAGGAACCCCCCGGGGTGAAAGTACACCGCCACCTGTCAGAGAGTGCGGGTGTAGCCGGCAGGATGCATCCCGACGCGGCGGTCGCGGTGATCGATGACAAAGGCGTAAAGGAAACGAGGGTTCCTCGACGAGGAGAGGTAGCCGATCAAGCACCCGGCGGGCGTCGCGCCGGGAGAACCGGTGCCGCCATAATTAATGACGCCGAGGGCCTGGCCACCGCCGAGTGCGTACGCACATTAACCGCGCTGCGGTAGCCGATCAGGCTCTCCGCTCCGAAGGTCGGACGCGAGCGTGACCTCATATAAGCGCGCGCTGCCGGTCGCGCCGTTGTAGACGGCAGTCAGACGGGGGCGACCACGTCGTGACGGAAACAAGGCGCGAAGGGCCGCTGACCCAGGCTTCTCCTGCGCACGGCCGGCCACTCTTCGCTCGCCATGCAGGCAAATCACGAGCGCTTTCGCGCGTTACAAGCAGCGCCGCACGCGCAGAGGCCGCGCGGCCACGGGAACGCCCGCCCGGAGACCGTCCGACCGCGCGCGCGCGCCGGCACGGGTTCCGCGTATGAAAATCGGCACTCGTCTCAATCTCGCCGACCGCAGCAATGACACGGTGCGCAGAGGGGGTGGGCGCCGGCAGAGATGATGCCGGACTCGGTAGTTTTCGTGTCCCACATCCGACGAGTCCGTGGTGCCTGGTGCATCTGTCCTTCCTGGACCGGCCACCGAAAAAAATATCTAGGCAAAGGGGGCCGTCTTCGCGACACGGGCGTGATCTAGACCAGAACGGTACCAGGTGACAGCACGACGGCTCAAGTCTTCCGCACCCTAATTCGATGGAGACGTCTCACCGCAATTCGGTCAGAAAAGACGCGACGCGCTTTTCGCGACAAGCAACGACCGTTCGCCTCATCGCGTTTCGGGACCCCACGTGGCGCTGCCGGCGATGATCGTCCTATAATCGGGCGTCACTACGTACTACTAAACTACGCGCTGCCGGCGCAGCTTGTGTCGCGCGGTAGCGGCCGATGAAAGTATACCCCTCTCCCATGCGGCCGCCATCGTTCTTTGGTCGACGTCAGGGAGCAACGAGAGAACTGCCGCTCTCAAAGGGGCGGGCGCCGGTGGGGAGGCGAGCCGTCGGCCGCGAAAGCGCCCGCTAATCGACGGCTTCGCGGCAATTACGGCACCGGAATCGCTACCTCGCCAGCATATCTGCTCCCAGTGATCGGCGCGTTGTGCGCGTAACGACTCTCGTCGTTCAGAGCAAACGGCTTGCTGACAAGCGCGCAGAGGCAATACGGGTTATATATATATATGTTTGATCAGCTTTCCTTTTCGTTTACTTAGTGAACTTCTGCGCTGCTAGTGACGGCTGCACACTACGAGATTCTGACTTCCTAAAATCAATGTCTATCTGCTGGAGTTGTCGGCAGACGTTGGCAGTACACACACAATATATATATATATATATATATATATATATATATATATATATATGTGTGTGTGTTGGAGGCGTGGGAAGGTATTACGCATATAAAACACTTCGTCTTTGAGTAACCACTGCCGACACTACCACGCTCGCAACGACTTCTGTAAAGCCAAACACGGACTGCGCACTTGATTTTTCGGTTTCTGGTTTTATTATGCATTGCGAATGCAAACATTTTCAGAGTTTGGCGCTCGAGCGATGGTTACTCCTTTTCAATGCTAACGCGGCCGGAAAGCAAGAGTACGGTGCACGCGCGTCAGGAGAGTTTTCCATGCATGCAAGGCCACGGACGTCGTATACAGAGTGTCACATATCACTCCCTTAGCGCATCTGATTTCTCATTTTTTTTTTAAACGGTTTTGTTCAACGCTACGTGCCGTTCGAATGTCATGAAAGTTTCATAGAGCGGCGTAATACATGCCATGCGTATCCCCGCACTCAGCGTTTTTTTACGTGAACCAGAACGAAGGCCACGCAATATAGATGTATTGCCAGCATGTTAACGCAACATGTTATCTATTTAAAGACACTTGATACATAGAAATACTCTTGCACACCTTGTAAATGCTAATGAGATGTTTTTTTGATACCACGGCGGATAAATATATTCACTGTATTCATTAACGACAAAGGACACATCTATCTATCTATCTATCTATCTATCTATCTATCTATCTATCTATCTATCTATCTATCTATCTATCTATCTATCTATCTATAACACGCTTCTTCATAGCTGCATCCTGCACCGCCAAGTTCACAGACTTACACAACTACCCCCTCACGCCATCGCTTGTTTAAAAAAGGAAGGCGTTGACCGCAGGCAACAAAATGAGCGTCTTTTTATGCTTTCGCACGAGAAACTTGCGCCTCTCACTTCCTGTCAACGGGGTAGCACTAATCCTCGTCGCCGGCAACGACGAGAACGGGGCGCTAAAAGAGGCAGGGAAGCATGAAGCAGGACGTCGGTTCGAGCCCTGCATGCAACGAGTTGCGTCAGGGCAGGAAGGACGCGGTGGTGCGAGGCTCTTACGCCGTTATGTGTATACATATAAATACACACATAACACACTCGCGCACCGCAACAACGCCGGGAAGAGACAAAGCCCTCGTCGAGGGGAAACGAGCGCGCATCAAGGAGGAACAAAACTCATCCGGAGGGGGGGGGGTGCCGCTCCTCTTCGTCGGCGGCCTCGTATCGCGCCCCGTGCCAGGGCCAATGTCCTGCTGCTGGCGGTGCAGAAGCGCCGAGCAGTCTTCGGCGAGTGTCAAGCATGCCGCTGCTGCCTCAATTACGAGCAGACGGCACGAAACACAAGGGCCCCAAATTGCCCTCTTCCTTCCAACTTCTCCGACCCGCACCACGCGGTGCATCGCGGGGATGCGTCCTTCCAAGGCGTCACCCACAGTCACGCCCCGCATGAGCGAAAATATTTGGCCAGCCAGGCGGTCCGAACAAAAGCAAAGCGAATCGGCTAAGCGCGGCGGAGAAATCCGGATTAACAAACGCCGTGCGGGATCGTCTTTCTCGACGCAAGAACCGCGGCGCCCGTCACAGCTGGGCCCCATTTGGTTGCCAGCGGCGCCTGGTTACGCGAAGCCCTATTGCAGAAACCCTGCGACGGCCTTTCCCGCGGTGGGAACAAACAGCGCCGTTTGAGGTGCTAACTGAAGTATATACGCACATTACGCACATCGAGTGCATGCACGGATGCATGTGCTCGAGGGAATGTATATATATATATATATATATATATATATATATATATATATATATATATATATATATATATATATATATATATATATATATATATAGAGAGAGAGAGAGAGAGAGAGAGAGACAGAGAGAGAGAGAGAGAAGGGGTCAAGGGTTCGTTTACTTGTTAGAAACAACTTAATGCACCAACAAACAATGAATCCTGGGAAAGCATAGGGGAAGTTATTGAAGTTGTTGACTGTGACATTATATTTGTGTAGTAAGTAGAAAGGAATTAAAGTGGACGAAAAGAGAAACCTGCCTTCGGTGGGAACAGAAGGTTTGTTCACAGGTTTGTATTCTCGTCCACTTTAATTCCTTTCTACTTACTCTACAATTACAATGACACAATTTAAAATTTCAATAACTTCCTATGTACTTTTCGAAGGCTTCATTGTTTGTTGGTTCACTAAAACAGCTTGACCGTCACCAATGTATATAATATGGAAACAGTGAACTAAAACACACACACACACACACACACACATTATATATATATATATATATATATATATATATATATTGAGAGAGAGAGAGAGAGAGAGAGAGAGAGAGAGATATTGCACGGCGGGACATGAATCACACGCAGTTCTGCGTCTCATCATCGGTCCACGCTAAGAACGGAGCCCGAACACTCAGTGACTGGGCCACTCGCGAACACAAATATAGTACAACGGTCGCGAACGATCCTACAATAGATCCGCAGCGGCGAGAGGATCCCTGGCGTCCCGCGCGGTTGCTCTTGCGGATCCGCGCCTCTCGCGGCCAGTGAAACGGTCCCCTGCACTGCGCCGGACAGGTGCGTCCAGCGTTGACGTCGATCCAGGCCGAAGGGATACATATAAACATGCCGCCACTTCGAGATCATATGCGGCGGCTGGCTGCCTCTCGACGAATATAGTGATGTCAGGCAGACGCAAGAGAGAAGAGCGGCGCGTGTTCCGACCTAATGAACAAGCAAATACCGCAATTTCACGCTTACTACAGGCCCACACAACACGGACAACGAGCGAAATTTATAAGCGCAATACATCTTCTAAAACTGCAGACTCGAAATTCTATAATCACAAAGTACTGTGCCGGCCAGTTGAGCAAAGTAGAAAAAGCATAAAAAAGAATAGAAAAGACGGAAAGCGAATGTTCTCACATAAGCGAAAGCTGCTGCGTGTTGTTATACTATATCTACGGCCCGAAAAGCATACTATCGGTTATAACTATCAAACATAAGCGTTGACAGTTTCCACAGAGAGAAATTTAGGTAAAGTATTGTTGTTATGTGGGGTTTAACGTCCCAAAACCAGCTCTGATTATGAGAGACGCCGTAGTGGAGGGCTCCGGAAATTTTGACCACCTGGGGTTCTTTAACGTGCACTGACATCGCACAGCACACGGGCCTCAACATTTCGCCTCCATCGAAATGCAGCCGCCGCAGCCGGGATTCGATCCCGCGACCCTCGGATCAGCAGCCAAGTACCATAGCCACTAGACCACCGTGGCGGGTGAAATTTAGGTAAAGTAAACTAAATATGTTTGTGGTGGTGTAAGCGAGATGAGGCCGGTCTAAGCGAAAAACCGAGTCATGGACATCCGACGGTACACATAAATGGACGATATATGATTGCCAAGAAGTATCTTTCCTCTATCAGCGAATGTGAGTGCTTATATACAGCTCAAGGAACGCGTTCGCAGAGTGCATCACATGATTTGCGTCGCGTCGCGAAATGTGCTATGCAAAAGTAAAAGAAACAAACAAACAAGGAACCTACTCGGGCCTCCCAGCGTCAATTCAATTATTGTGACAGAGGTTTCCCTACATACGTACCCCCTTGTTTTTCTAAAGGCATCCCCTTAATCCGCAAAAATTTTTTCAAAAATTCAAAATATCCGGCGTTTCACACGCCCCACTGACACGTAGGCGCACCCGCAAATTTCAATTCCTGAGGATACCCCAGTGTCGCAACAAGTGTGAGTCGCAGAGAACGTCAGCTAGTATTGAAGGCCTATATAGGGTTACCTCGAAAAAAAAATGGGGGGGGGGAGCAAGTACATACAAACTCGGGCGGGCTAAGTAACTGCGAGACATGAGATAAAGGGCTAGTTGCGCGTCTCCTACGCTCAAAGAAAGGAACGGCCGTAATCAGCCTTCGGATCCCCACGCAGTTCCATTCGCAGCATCTGCCACTACCAGGTATACACACACTCAAAAGACGCGTAGGTTTCTGCGGCGACCCACACCAGAATGTCGGTGCGCCCTTGACAGCAGAATCAAGAGAGAACATTTCCCCAGTCCCTCGACTCATTTACGACGTGGCATTCATCCGCGAGTCGTGCCCACTGTACTTCCAAGGGCTTCTCGATGAATGAGGCACGCGCGGGCCGCAAATGGCGCTCTCTCTCAGATGCAACTGCAGAAACGAGCGGCGTGGCGCGACAAGACGGCCTCCAAGCACGCGCTAGCGCCGCCGCATGCTCGCGCCCCGCGAACGACTATACATATAGACCGCGCACTTGTTGCCCAAACCTTCCTGCGCGTCTACATGCATGCGAGACGGTGACAAACGTCATGGAACGCGTCCAAGACACGGCGGCATAGGGCTGGTTCGCAATTGGGGCCGCCCGGCGGCGCTCAAGTCGAGACGCCGCCGCGCATGATCGCTTTTCCCACGGGACGTTTTTTCTTTACACGCTCCGAGGTGTTTGTACGCGTATACGCGGGACTTCACCGCAGCGTCGCGAAGTGCGATAGTGTGACGCAGGGAATGGCTAGCATGTATACCCGCAATTAAAAGCCAGCGCCCGGTGACCGCCTTCAAGCGTTTTCCAGGGTAGCGCGACTTTCAGGGTCGGCCGCGCGGGCTTGCACTAAATATTCTCTCAGAGCCGATGGCAGTATCGACAAGCGGGAGAGCCCAGAAGCAATTCGATTCTGTCCCCGCGAGGTCGACTGGGAACTACAACGGCTGCTCGGATATAAAAATACCGAAGGAAGAAAGGGAGTCGTCACTATTAACGCATCGCTGACTGCGTAAAAGGGGCTTTTTTTTTTTCTCCTTCTTTTTCTGCGACAGTCTTTACGTCACGCGCCGGCTGCCTCCAACGCCGCTAGCGATTTATCTTGCAGCGCCCGCCATAATCGGTGCCGTGTACGTGTTTATTATACAGTTGCACATTTCGAGGAAAAACACACGCTGCCTCGCTTATTATACATGGGCGGCGATCTGCCGTGTGAGCTTTAAACCGCTGCAGTTCCTGGACAGATAGGCGTGTTGAGCCGGGGTCGCATTCACAAAACGATCACTTTTAAGATATAGAAACGAATAGATTCCAGCCAATATTGCCAGCTGAGAAAATTATATGGGTTAAGCGGCCGGATTAACACATGCAGTCAGAGGTTGCGTAAAAAATTTAAAAGCAAAACAAAGAAGCTTTGCTAGTTTCACTTCAGAAAGCTGTGTTGATATAACGTGGTTTTCGTTTATTACTCGCGAAAGGAAGCGATATCTAATGCACAGACCACGAGAAAACATTCCTTGCGAACGAAATGTTCTACGAATCTCGCACCTCGCTTAACATTCCACCCAAATAAAGTTCGCAAGCTCGAGCAGTTTCTTTTTTTTTTTTTTTAACCAGGGCCAAATTCACAAAAATCCTTTTCGTCGTAGGTGGTTTTTTGCTATTGGCCAGATGGATTCCCTTATATGGTGTATTCAGCACCAAGTTTGGCTGAAATATTGTCTTACGAACATTTTTATTGCAGGACGTTTTTTTTTTTTTTTTAAATATATATATGTGGGCCTTGATGTCGGTGAATCCTGGTCTTGGCCTTACTAGTACTATTGTGAGTGCAAGCTGTATAGTCCGACGACAACCATCACTTTACGAAAGAAAAGCTTCGTGAATTTTACTGTTGAATATTCGGTACGTATACAATAAGCCTGAAGGTGGCATTGTTACCTCGTATCAGGAGCCGTATCCACAAAGCTGTGTTGTTCACTTATACAACTATACCTCGCCTCATTATTAGTATTATGCCCCCTATATACCTATACTGGTCGGCGCTGTGGTCAGTATCCACAGCAACGACTTACGCTGTATAGAGTCGGCCAATTAATCCTGACTTTGAGCATTCTATCCGGAAACCAAGGCAAGGCAACAATAAAGCAGTGCACTAACTGAATGTTTTGGAACTACCGCTTTTTGTTTTTGCACGAAACACTCGAGTTTATCGTCTTATAGAAAACGTCGTTCGCAAGTCCTATATCGCGACTGGTCAGCGCCTGCACGCGCAAAACCGATCGCACCGCTGTCCGGATATACATGGCCTCGGAGTTCCGTACATTATAAGACGTTCAAGAACTTTGACGCAATACAAGACAAATGCACGCCTTCAGCGTGTGCGGGAAAGTGCTGCACCGGCAAAAACAAGCATGCGTATGAGTCACGTCGGCATCATACGGGCGCCTCTCGCAACCAGTTCTTGCGCGACTTCTCTTTGTTGCGCAGAGAGAGACGGAAACAACTACAGCGAGCTCCGCTTGATTGCGTGGTATACTAAACGATGAGCACATCTAAAAGCAGATGACTGCTTCATCGCTCGTTCGCCGTCGTTTCACAGAGAACGTATTCCTGATCCCGTTACGAACGAATACGTGCCTATATAAAAGCGCTTCCCTCATATACCATGTGGGCCAGTAGCGCACCCAGGATCTCTGCCAGGGGGGGGGGGGGGGGTTCAATTTTTGACGAAGGGCCGGACATGCGATTACACAGTTGTTGCGTGTATAAAAAAGTAAATAAAATGCCAAATAATAGTAACATCAAAGATGATGATTATTTTTCTTATTCTTTTTGGCGTTTTGCAGAGACATTAGCGCCACATTCTTCTAGGACATAGGAGCAGTTACGGAGTGGGAGGGGGGGTTACAACCCCCGAAACCCCCCCGTCGGTGCGCCACTGATGTGGGCGGCCTCTGATGAGCTCTCTAGCGACATAATGGGAGTGCCAATGGCCATAATATCGTGTAGTTTAAATATGCAATCTATATATCCTTTCTATTATTATTATTATTATTATTATTATTATTATTATTATTATTATTATTATTATTATTGGAAGTCTTGGTAGGGGAAGGGAACAGACGGCACGTGAACTGTTAGAAGCATATTTTATTTTCAAGAAGGGTAAAGAATGCATTAGCGATACATCTGTTAATCTTAGAAAAGGAGAGATAAAATATCTAGACGGATGTGTGTAATGATATGTGATGTCGGATGACGGTGGCGATGTGCTTGACTGATGGAGCATACGTGTGGTACGTGTATATATTGTCGGCGTAGCCAAAAATAAAGGTAGATGAAAGTGAGCGCTTGTCCTGTCTCCTCGTGTCTATGTGAATGTTGTTGCTGCGCCTAACCGTGACAATGAAGTCTTCCCTGTTGCCCATCGGTGAGACGCACGTTGCGTCAACAATAGGAGTTACGGAGTGCTGTCCTGCTTAAGTTCCTGGGGTCTTCCAAAGAGCGATCGTAACCTCAACAACCATAACAGCCAGCCGTCTCCGCAGATCCACGACCGGTGGCTCTTTGCCTTATCTCTCTTTTATTCCTGAGCTATCCGCGCGCACATGGCGACGACAGATAAACGAGGCGCCTAAGGGCACGACCGGCGACTTCAAGGCGGCTGATAACACGCGCGTCAAGAGATGAACAGGAAGCACACGCTGTGGTGGGGTCCTGGCCCTCCACTATAGATACACTGTAGCTGCTACAGTCAGCTGTCAACGAGGGCATAGAAACAAGCGCCGTCGAGTCAAATTCACGCTCGGCTAGCTGCTTCGCACACCCCATTGTTTGTGCTGACCGCTGTTCAGATTTTACGCTGAAGTCACGCCTCCAAGTTTAAACACGAGTTCTAACTTCCAGAAGGACCATGCAGACGAAAACCGTCTCTGCTATTCATAGCTTCTACCATTGAAAGACTCTGCTTCTACCTACACAATATTCCAAGCCATGGAAAGTCTCCAGCAAGGCGTGGTTCCCGATATAGTACATTTAAATAAACGAAGCAGCGTAACTCCTGTGGTTTTCCCTCATATACATCTCTAGAAATTACCTTAGTTCAAAGGCACTTCGTCGAAAGCATGTCCTTACCCTATTGTGCTTACATTAGATATCACACGAGCGCCCGGCGCCGCTTTAAGTGCTTTGTGCGTGTCCAAGGTTATTCCTAAAGGGATCCGAAACGCAGGCAAAACTGGCCACATGAAACACTCCTCATAGAGGCGCGCAGACCACACGCGCCGATGCATCTATATAAGAACGCGCGCTCCTGCCAAGGGCCGGTTGCGAAAGGGCCACCGCGTCGCCGTCCAGAGTGTGGGCATTGCGGCACATGCCGCGGAAGCCCATATCCCCAATGATACGAAACAATCTCTTCCGCGCAGGGCCGGCCGGCAAACACAGTTTGCAAAAACAAGGCGCGCGAAACATTAGCGGGCCCGCATCGCGTGCGCTTACAATGTATACGCGCGTTCTCCGGGCGTTCCGATGCACACAAACGACTGCAACGCCTCGGACAAACGGGGTCGCTCGCTTACGGTAGCCGCAAAGTGCGCAGCTCAGCTGCCGAACGGAGGCCCCCTTCACCGAATAAACGGTGGGTATCCTCATTGTCCCCTTTTGTTTTGTTTTATCCCGACAGTCTCCCGCCGAGCGTGAAAGACTTTAACGCCAGGGGGAACAGTGTGTTGAAAGCGCCATTAAGTTGCTCGGGGACCGCCTCTATACGAAGCCGCCCGCTGCGTGCCAAGAGAAATGGCAGCAGCGCACTATAAGCCGAGGTTCACTTGCGGGGAACAGTGACGACACCGAATGCGATAAGTGCGCCGTGCAAAGGTTGGTACAAAGAAGCTGCGCTTTCTCGGGGTTATACGTCCTTAAGCGCTCTCCCAACTGACATGGAAGGGGGATAAAAAAAACGTAGATGCCTCTCGCAGACGTGGCACGATAATATTAAAGCACGTGCCCACTGACACCCGTGCCTTCTGTTCCGTCATGGGCCAAGTAATCATGTCCGGTGCAGCTTCACTGACAATACCAGGTCGTCGAGGTCAGACGCACGGGCAGCGCCAGCATTCAGCTGCACTGAAAGGTAATATTCGCAATGCCATACGACCGCATCGAAACATTTACATCTCCGGAGAAACAATAAAGGTGGGATAGTTTAAATTAGCCATTCACCAGCGTAAACAAGCAGCACTGGGAAAGCCCAGCCATATGCAAATGACCCCTGCATATTTATGGACAGTGAGCAAGTTTGCTTAACGTTCACGTTGGAACAACTGAAAAACTACCGAAGCAGACACGTATACTGTCTTATTTTCCTCGTGATCGTTTCAGCAATAACAAATGTTCGGACGTGGCGGCCGTAAAGAAACCGGGGCCTGTTTTCACAAAAACGGCTTTCACTAAAAATGTTCATAAGAGAGTATATCAGCCGATCCTGATGCCGGACATACATCATTCGAGAAGCCGGGTCGGCCAGTGAATAAATAAATAAATAAATAAATAAATAAATAAATAAATAAATAAATAAAAGCACTTACGAAAGCGAAGTTTTGCGAATTCGGCCCCAGAAGTCGCTCTAGAAAGTGACACCATGACCGCAAACATCCCGCTGAATTTACTATTGGTGTAAAGTTCGTACTGGTATGGCTAACTCTCCGCACCAACTTGGACAGCTTGGGGGAAGAATGCACTAACGTGCAACTAGTAACAAAAGGGCATGGAACCGCGTTACACATTCGATGAGTACACAACATTAAAGGTTATAACAAGTGAGCAAAGGCGAAGATGCATAAAGATAATGAAAAGAAAAAGTAGCTGCAATTCTACTCCCTGGTCCATCTGACCTAAAGAGAATGCGAAGACGTGTTTACCAAATCTGCGAAGTACGCTCGACAGAGGTGCATCCAGTGCATCCTGTTTCGCAGGTACTTGAAGAAGCATGGACTAAGCAACACGTTCGCCTTCTAGGGCTGAAATTTCTTGTTTAGCCGTTCACTTAAGGGGACGTCTCAGCTTCGGAACCTGATAAACAACGATGGCTAAACGTCCGGAGCAAGGCGACGCAAAGAACAAAGTGTTGCTCTTGCATGAAAATTCTCCAGCGCAGACTATGGAGCCAACAGATTCCGCACAAAGAGAAACCCCGAGGCAACACGTCGGAGCCTTCTTTCAAGCAATACCGCCCTTTATAACGCTAGCTGGGGGAAGCCATCCCTGCCTGCGGCGTCAAAGGTGGAACTTCTCCGCGGCGCCTGCCTGGCGTCCCCTCCCGAACATTAGTGGGAAGCGTGGGGAAAGGAGGCAGTTGTGCCAAAGTAAACGCGCCCCGTTCACAATGCGAGTTGCAGCCCTGGGCTATCGCAGAAGTAAGCAGACGCAGTTTCCTCCGAGATAAAGAAAAGGAGGAACCAAAGAGGCGGCAGGCTTCTCTGCCATCACTTCTCGTCTTTACGGTGTATGCTTCCAGTTTCTACGTCACACCGGCGGTGCACGCTGTACGACGAAAGAAAGCTGTACGGACGCGAACTCAGGCATTTCTAAAACTGCCTTGTGCTTAGACGGAACACAGCGAGAATCGTGCTGCAGCATTTGCACTAGAAGATGACAGACGAATGCGTGCTTTAAAATGCAGAAAATTAACCACCAAGGGCCAACTGCAACATGCACACACGCAGGCGTTGTACAGAAGCACACGAGAATCTGCTCCGGAGGCGCAGAGCTGCGCCTCCAGAACGCCCGGCACTGACAGCTCAAACGCAGTCCGAAAGCACGTGCGCCGAAGCTATCAAGCCGCAGGCAATCCCGGTGCGTTTGTGTGTTCGTGCTCCACCACTGAAAAAATGACGTGCACTGGACACCAAGTGGGGCCGCAGAAAACTGACCTTCCTGGGCGGCAGCGCCTCGTGCAGGCTGCTCGTGCTCGATGACCGCGACGACAGCTGCTCGGCGCCTCCGCTGCCGAAGCTCACGCTGCTGTTGAGGCTCAGCGCATCGTTGGCTTGCGGCTTGATGCAGCGGAATGGAGACAGTGTGGTTGTCGACGAGTGCACGTGCTTGAGCATGGTGCAGACACGACGCCGTTATCCTCCACCAGTCCCGCGGCACTGACGAAGCGACAGCGCGCGAACTGACCTGCCACCAGCGCCAGACCTCTCTACGACTGCCGGGGAGTCGGGCGCACGCCGATCGGCGCTCGCTCGGAGGCCGACCCGGCCGACGACGAAGGCGCGTCTCGGCGTGACGTCACGGCCGGTAACTTTTCCCATTGGGTAAGGAGACGGCGCGTGCCGGTGACGTCGCCGAGCGCTCGCTCGCCAGATGCGTCGGCCGCGCGGACTGCGCGCGTCGCTCTCACTGCTGCCGGGAACATTGAGCGTGCTGTCATCACCAGTGGAGAAGGATGACTCAGGAGCGACCAGGAAAACTCGATGGCCCGTCGATACCTCGATCCACTTGTCGCTTGTGCCCGCTGTGATTGTTCCGTAGAGCGCGAGCGATCCAGAACTCTGGCGGGCCTTTTCGAGAGACAAAACACACACACACACACACACACACACACACACACACACACACACACACACACACACACACATATATATATATATATATATATATATATATATATATATATATATATATATATATATATATATATATATATATATATATAGTTCGGAAAGAAGATATTCCTGAGCCCGAATAAATATTTTCAAAAGAAGATATTCACACGATTAACAAAAAGAATATAAATTTTCTGACGTTGCGGCCGATGGACCGGCTCTGAGCAAAACGTCGACCAATAAATGGCATATCATAAATGGCATATCATTGAAGTGCTACGCCTCATACGTATATTCAAATTGAAATATGTTACCAAAGCTATATATATATATATATATATATATATATATATATATAGCTTTGGTAACATATTTCATTTTGTGTTCTGATAACCATGCGAGATACGTTAGCTATTTACGTCGCCTACGCGTTTAATGGGACAAGGCGTCAATTTGAACCTACATGTATATGAAACATATAGGTTCAATCGACGGCATCTCTCACGTCACAAGATTGCAGAAATATGCGTTTATAAATGCCGGGGAACCTTACCGTTAAGATTAATATATATTAAAGGAGTAGTTTCACGTTTGGCTCTCTGATAATCAGAATAGTTTCTACCCCTTATACGCACTGGCTTGAAAGTGGTGTCGCACGGCAGAATTAGATTTTATTTTGCACATTTTCGTTATTACCGATATTACGTGGATTTATCTGCGTGTAATAGCCTGGTACATGTACCGTCACATGGCTGCTTTATCACTATTTCTTTTTTAGAGCTACGCGGTTGTCAACAAATTTATGAACCTGCGTAAGCGTGAATGATTACTGCCCTTTCGTTTGGTGGAATATGCAGTAAGCGCACGTCCACAAGGAAATGAAGCATGCTCAGGTCAACAATCGCCTTCGCAAGTGCGAGATTTCATGAAACTCTCAAGCAATGGAAAACGTTCCGCAAAAGTTGACAGTTAGTTGTCAGCTGAAACGTCAAGCCCCGACAAAATTATCATTTTTAAGGGACGCTTCGTGCGTCAGCGAACGATAATTTTATTGTTAGGTCCTCCTTCTTTAAACGTGAATTATAAGAAACACGCGAAATCTCCGTTCAACTTTCGTAGCCAAATTGCCTTCAGCAAGCAATGTAAGAACTGTTGTTCACTACGACAGATAAAACACAGACCAGGCAATAACAATAGATTGTATTATTATTATTATTATTATTATTATTATTATTATTATTATTATTATTATTATTATTATTATTATTATTATTATTATTGTTGTTGTTGTTGTTGTTGTTGTTGTTCTCTGTCAGCGAATACTTCATGCATCCCGTCGCGTAGCTGGGCACCACGGATAGCCATAGCTGTTCATCACCTAGACTGCAATCAGTCCCGCCGCCAAGGTACACTGGCTGGCGCTATGCTATACGGACCCTGAGGTCACGGGCTTGATTCCCAGCCGTAGCATTTGGTCCCCTCAGCTTTCGACGGGGAAGAAATGCAAGGACGCTTTTCGAGTTGGAGAACCACAGATGACCGAATTAATCCGCGGAGCTCCTCTACAACATCTCTCATGGTCACTGCATTGCTTTACGACTACTACATATATTATATCATAGCTCTTTTATATGAATGGCGCTACATTAACCACTTAAAATCTTTAAAATATTTCGATCGAAAAGCTGTAGCACAGAAAAGACTGCACAGCTCTTGAGCGGGAAATTGTTGCAGTGCTAGCAGGCTGTAGTATTTTTTTCTTCCGAAAGCAGCTCAGCAGACCGCACCAGCGGACACATGTATACATGGGACACTTCACTGTGGGTTCATAAAGCACTTAAGCTTTGTGAAAGTTGCAGCAGGCGTCAGCTCGCCACCCACTGAATATGCCGACCGGCCACGAGACTCGCCATTACGCCGAGCGAATCCTGCGCCTGGGCGGTTCATGCATGCCTGACATCGCATGAGCGGCTTTCTCACTGCTCGTTCGGCTCGGGCAGATTAGTCTCCAGTTTGGCGCTCGCAACACAACCTCGCGCCCAAGGGCTCAACTTGAGAGTAAAGCCATCTTCAGGGGTTTCTTTACGAACTAAACACCAACGCAGAGTCTCCGCGTAGGAGCGGCTTTCTGGCAAGAAACAGGCACTATCTCTGGTCGCTCTCTTGAAATCTGACACTTTGTGCACCCCGCGACACTGCCCTGTGCAGCATGCCTATACTCCTCCGCCTTGGAATGGCCGCGGGCCCGGTGCTTGTGCGCCCCCTGCGCTCTCCTCCCGCGCAAGCTATCCCACGCTTCAGCTAACTCACGGTCATTCCGAGAAAAGGCCACATGTGGCTGCCGTGGGCACACCCGATTTCTCGCTTTGGAGCTTGCTGCGGCTGCGCAAAAACTGTCGTGGGCGGCTTGTTTTCGCTAAAGAACTCGGATCCTCTCGTTTGTCGGCCGCCGGAGAAGCCAAACCAATAAAGGGAAGACCTCCGGGGCTTGGCAATGTGGTCCTCCTTCCTTTACGACCTGTCGCATTGGTTCGGTATTCCTGTGACTTGTCACGAACCTCGGGCTGCATGGCAGCTTCAAGAAAACATCTGCCCCACGGTAGCTTTGGATCTTATATATTTGCATTTATACTGAACTCTTCAAGTTTGTGTGACCCGTTGTCAAGAGAATCGACCTGGCATTGTGTGGCTTATAAAGGCATAGAGAAATATGTATGCTGATGAAGGGAGAAATGAGTCAATCACAGGCCGAAAAAAAAAAGAAAGGAAAAGTAAAACAAATTGACGAAATCAAGAGCCATGCCACACACTCTTAGTATTGTGGATAACATAGCATGCATTAATTTTCCTTTCTTGCCCCGCCACGCTGGTCTAGTGGTTATGGCACTCGGCTGCTGATCCTAAGGTCGCGGAATCGAATCCCGGTCGCGGCGGCTGCATTTCGATGGAGGCGAAATGTTGAGGTCCGTGTGCTGTGCGATCTCAGGGCACGTTAAAAAACCCCAGTTGGTCGAAATTTCCGGAGACCTCCACTACGGCGTCTCTCACAATCAGAGCTGGTTTTGGGACGTTAAACTCCACAAATCAATAAATCAATTTTCCTTTCTCGCACTTCGGCATTCTGCCACACGACAAAGGTAAACAGAGAAAAAAAATAAAAAACAAAGCAGAAGCGATACTGTATCTCAACTTACGGTTACTCACCAACCGATCGACCTCTGGATAATGTGTCGCCCCTGGTGTGAACACGTGTCATTGGAAATATACCACGGATTGTTTGTGCCAAGAACTGCGCCAGAATTGTGCATGTTTCCGGTAATGATGTAAAGTTAATTGATTAATTAATTAGAACTTTTCACACCTAAATTCTTCTTTCGCGATGAAAGCAAACCGGTGGTTCAATGCTTTCGCAGGAGTGTATAAACTTCTTTTCGTAATTTAGTAGCTTCTTAATGATTTCTGGAGCTCCTTGAACATTGTTGTCAGCCACAGCACATTCGAAAGCGCGACACGTCACCCACGACATCAGAAACAATGCATTTCGGCGATAACACAAGCAAGGTCGTCTTGCAACCGAGCGCTGACTCTGTGAGATGCGCTGGACCAGAAACTTATACGGCTATATTCCGGCGCGCCCGCGGACGTCCAGAAAAGGGGTTAGATGGCTAAATTGAGGACGTGTGTTCACGCCCCCTGAGTAAAAGATGGGCAGATGACCTTTTTACGACAACCTTTTTACGCGCGATGGAATAGATATATGAATTAATCTTAAGAAGCCTGTATACACTCTTAGCGCGGTAACCTACATACATACAAAGAACTTTATTGTTGCGTACAAAGAACTTTATTGGCACGGTAACCTTTAGTTTATTTTATAGGTACACAAAAATATGAAAATATTCTCATTTACTAAAGGTTAAAGTGCTGTAACCTTTAGTAAAGGAGCATATTTTCACATTTCTGTGTGCCTATAAAATAAACTAAAGGTTACCGTGTTTAGAGTGTAGGTGTGCATGACTATACCGAATAAAAAATCACCACCAATTTTTCCCTATTCTATTGGCACGGAAACACTTAAACGCACAAGTGAAATGAAATTCCTTGGGCCAACCATAACACAAGATCAAAAATGGAGCCGTCATGTGGCAATAAGTTTATGCATCTGCAGAGCGAAAGCTCGGCTTGTTGAAAAGGAAGTTCAGGTATGCCAGATGCGATGTAAAACTACGCGAGCATACTTGGCAATTGTTCATCCTATATAGCCTGGAGTATGCCGGTATATAGACTGGAACCCACACCAGCAATACCTCATTAATGAATTAGAAAATGTACAACGTATTGTTTCTCGGTTTATCTTTTCCTGTTACAACAGAACGCAATCAGTTACCGATCTGCTTAAGAGAGTAAACCTTCCGACGTTTGCCGAGCGTCGTAGGGTTTCTTGATTGAAATTCTTGTTCCAGCTACACGCGAAAAGTCTAAATGTCGATACCAGTCAGTGTTTGCAGCCTCCTGGCAGATTATTTCCAAGGGCAAATCACAACTCTGCTTACATGCCCTGCTCCTCCAGATGTCCATAAAAATTTTTTTTTGGTAAAAATAATTCTCGATTGGAATAAACTTCGTTCTGAAACTTTTGAAAATGCCGATTCCGTGGCTACATTTGAAACAAAAAATTCGAAAATGTTTTTTTTTACTAGTTACATTTGTGTATGTATATATACCCTGTACAATTATACGCAATGTACTTTGTATGTCATGCATTAATTCGATGCTGATTGTAATCGTATTGCATTTCCCGATCCTGTAACAGCCCGAGAAGGAGTCACAGAGCGCTCAAATAAATAAATAAATAAATAAATAAATAAATAAATAAATAAATAAATAAATAAATAAATAAAATATATTGAAGCTTCACGGTATATTCCTTCCTTTCAATTGTTAAATTATTGATTTGTCCTCTTCCGCACGTATTTACTTCTTCAACTATTCAAACAGACTCATGTGTAGCCTGTCCGGAATCAGAAAGGGAAGCGGACATGCTATAGTTATGTCCGCTTCCCTTATGGGACAAAAAAAAAAAATCGCCAAAAAAAGGATAGAAAAATAATAAATACTATAAGTAAATCTGAGCACCGGCACCACAGAACTTCAGAAAAGACGCGGAGGAGCTGAACTCGAAGCCTTGATAAACGTCATTGAGAGGCTGCTACCCTCGAAACTCCATACAAGAGGAGTCGACGACGGCTCCAAGCTTTGCTGACTATCGGACAGCTCAGCGACACGATACAGCGCTATAGGCTTCGTGTTCGTAACCATGCCCCACCAAGGGAAACATATTTCCTTTTGACAGAAGAGTATACGAGAGGTTCTGTAGTCTCTCTGCCACCAAAACTGTTCCTTAGTCAATCAGTATTGGTGAGACGTATTAAAACAGGGGTGTGCTGCCGCCGCGACGGTTTAGCCGATAATTTCAATGTAAACGTCAGCTAGTGCATGATTGTGATATTTTGTTTTCAAAGTAATTTCAAAGTACCAGCAATGTGATAACATTACTTTCGGCCAACTGTGATTTGTAACGCAATTTGATACATTTTAAAAATTCTACCAAAGTGAATGGTACTGCAATTTACTTGTTTTTTAAAGCTAATTTTGCCATTTTTGTCTGGAATCTGTAGTCAAGGTACAATAAGAACAGTTGCACCAACTACCAAGAACGTTTTTTCGCAACTTTTTCGGAATAATTTAACTGTATTCGTAAAGAGAATACGAACCGCGAACTAATCAAACATTTCATCAGTATTTCGCATACATACACGAGCTACTGTATAAGCAGGCGGAACATAACAAGTTCAACGTGCCAATGACTCGTACTGTTCAATGCTCCCAATCATTTGGCGGTAAAAGATTTGGAGTGAAAGTACTCTGTCCTGTCAAGGGAATTAAAACTTAAATATTGTGCCACCACGAAAACAATTTAAAACACGTATACGAGATGGCCTGTTTTTCCTTCTTTTTTTCTTTTGCTTTCGATATTGTTTTTTAACTATCCTGTTATACAGGATCTAAACAAGTTGCATAAGGGATCCAGATGACCCTGTCAACCAATGTGGATTGCATTATGTGGGCCATAAAGTGCTTGTTTTTTTTGTTCTTTTTTTGGGGGGGTGGGGGCGGTTACTTTTTTTTTTCTTTCAACGATCACTCACCGCATATCTGTCTCTACTTCTTTCATCTGTACCGTATACGTGCGTGGTGAGGCCCACTTCGGCTGTGACGAGATCATTTCTTTCTGTTTCCGGAATGTTTTGATACTTGGCAGCCAGGGTGGCCGCCGCGCGGTCTTCAATTTAGCAGTCGTCTCCGGACTTGCTCTGAGCTCACTTGATTCAGCCAGACAATGGCAATGGCGTCGTAAAGCAGCCCAGAATCGCAGCTCGCCGAGAACACCATTTGATCTCGAGAGCGTCATCTCGGAGCTGGCGTGTGCGTCAAGGTCTGTCTTTTCTTCGCTCGTCAGAGGCGACGTCAGGGACAACAGCAGGCCAGATCAGACACCGCTGCCGCTGACCTTGAAGGGTCTGGATTGTTCACGCTGACCTTGAGCACCGGCACTGGTTCTACAGAAAATAGGGCGCGTCAGGAACACGGATGCAATTAGGACGAAATGCACTCACGTAAATTTGGGAGAGAACGCGTGTTAACGCTGAAGGATAAGAAAAAAAAAATTCGAGTAAGTGTTTTAAGCATTCCTTGGATAAAATTTTTAGTTCATTTGAAGAAGGAGTTGCAAGTAGGGTACATTCAATGTTTCCCACTAGTTGTTCTACGGCGAAGTAATCGAGCATCATACTCGTATGCAAAAGATTGTGCACCACTCATCATCAAGTATAATTATCTTCAGAAATTATAGTTTATGTGGACAACACTTTCAAATAATTCCTACGCGGCTAACTTTGTAGTACGAGTTGTATACGTGAGCTCAGAAAAAAAAAAGCGTCATTATAATACTTGTATAATACTCAATGTACTATCTTGGTGTTCACAAAACTGTTTTTTTTTTTTTTTTTGCAACAAAATTTGTTTTCACTTCAGTAGAAGTATGAACCGTGAGTCAAAGCTCGTTCCGTCATTTTGTACGGTCTTTTATCCAGTGCGCTACTACCCAAGATGAATCAAGCTAACCGACTCGCCCAATCGACAGTTCTGCTAACGTCTAGTATAAAGGTTAATCTGGCTTTCATTACAGCCTCTAGCTCCCGCAGCCTTGATTCAACTTTCGGGCTCAAGATCCCACCAAGTATCAATACAGGCGGTGCTTGCACAAAAGGACGATAAAAAGAAGGAACATATGAAAGAGTAAGAAATGGCATGTGTGAAAAAAAAAAGGAAATTAAAACATAGTAAGGTCGAATCACTCACACGCCCCGCGGATTAGAACCGGTACTACACAAGAGAATTGGTCAAACAGAGAGCGATAGGACATTCAAGCAGAAAAGGTTGAATGTATTATCGCGAACCGACCAACGCTATCACCCCCCCCCCCCCCTTATACACACACACATGCACACACGCACGAAAAAAGAATTGTTATGTGAGCTACTCCCCTCTGTTATGACCGGGTGACCAGCGGAGCAGTGTAGCGCACGACACAGAGGTGACATCCATGGCGCAAGTCAGTCTGGCCATCTAGGTTCACATTACGATACATTTGCCCTAAGAGCCCACCTGCAAGACTGCATTCTCCGCTTCGCGACATGTGTGGACGACGTTTCTCTGTATGAGTACAGGCTTCATCGCAATTTTGCGCAAACGCCAGCTTACAACGCTGTAAATAGGCGTGCGATAAAGGTGCGTGCGTCTGCGTGTGTGTGTGCATGTGGGGGGAGGGAGGCAAATCTGCCCCATACATTTACAGTGCATTCTGTTTTGACCAAAGTGGCCTCAGTATAGGGAGAAGGAGGGGGGCGCTATAGTGAACCTTCGCGCCCCAATTGGAGAACCCTGCGCATGCATGGCCTCGCGGACATACCGTGGCGCTACCTACTTGTGACGTCACTCATAGGATGCCGGGTTATAGGGTGCCGTGTCTTCGCTTTTTTTTGGTGGCCAGAACTTGGGCGTCCCCTTTGTTTTGATTCCCGTTTCATAAGGAAGCAACCTAAAGGCCTGATATGCAAGCGAACGAACGACTCAGTGTTACCGATGGCAGTCCCGTGTAAAGTCGCTGCGATAATCGAGATACGCAGCCGGTGCAGTCAATGCCTTCCAGGGCGGTGCAACTGATGTCGCGAAAATTACGCTCCTAATTCATTATGTAATACTCCCGATGTTCTATTTATCAGGCTTTGTGCGAAACGAATGCAAGTGATCCTGAAATCACAACGGAAAAGTGCCACCGACTATATAGTAATACCACCACGCGTGCAGTATGCATACCTCGACGAATGCGAGGGAACAGCTAGTGGGCTGCATTGCCACATATGCTTAGAAGCTTAAAGTACTGGCACGATCGCCACTCTAACTTGTCGGTAACGAATGAATATTAGCTTTCAGTGCGGGGCGGATTCGGTCATTACCAAATATTTACGACATTTACGCCTTGCCGTGAATTATTATATGTGGGGCACGAACTTTTCTTTCCTTATTTTGTTAATTTGCGCTTAGTTTGCCTCTGAGCATCAATAAGATCACTGCCGAACAGTTCGAGAATTCACTGCTGCCGACTGAAAAGAAGTAGTTAAAGCACGTTGTGCGTGATGTGCAGTATGAAAGAGCGGAACGATGACGAGGTCACTTTGACTGCACACTTTCTTGGAAAATCACCTGTCACCAGCGTGAGCTAGAACTTAGCATAAAATGAAAACAGAGGCTGCAGCGTCTTACGCATGCAAAGCAGGGTGTGGCGGTATAGCACAGCAGGGGTGCATGACCATATCCTTTATGTGTATGCAACAAGAAAAAAAAAGCCTTTGTTTTATAAAACTGCGTGTCCAAGTAATACAATTTTATTACAAGTTGTTTCAACATCAGTACGCACCAAAGGATTGCGTTCTTCACATATCTGCATATCTATTCCCACGTCTCTATTGACAAAAAAAAAAAAAGCACAAAAGACGGCACCTATTTCGACGAATCGTATGAAATTTTGATTTTTACGCGTTAGTTTTGAGGCTAGCATGTGGTAATTTGTCCGTCATATCAGCTTTATTAGCGGAGTAATAGCTCACGGCAAGCTCGGTCGCATGTAAACGTCTGTCACTGCGGCACACCACCATGATGAAGTATTAACAGCGAGCTAGCGCTGTTAATACGGTCGTATAAGATCTCCACGTGGTCGATTTACGTTTGACACAAAAACAACGATTCACATGGTCGACAATTGAAAGTCAAACCCAGAAAATTAACACGAGAGTTGACTTAAACAACACGGTTTGAGCCTAATGTCGCCTTCCACGTTCCAGCCACGTAGCGACGTCAACGAGGTAGGAATTACGTGCATGTGACGTCAAAACGATCGCAGCGCTGGCATGTACAGTGGTGGCCCTCGCGGCCAATAGCATTTCTTCGTTCTATCTTCGCCCTTCAAACAGATTTTTTTTTTTTTTTTTACAGGTTCAGCGTTCTTTCAGGCGCTGTTTCGGGCTCCTCATACGTGCTATCTCTCCTCCCCCCCACCTTCCCCCTTCCTCTAAAGAATTTTTTTTTCTTGGCTTGTCAGGTAGAGCTTCGCATTTAGTGTTGTAAATATCCTTGTGAAACAGCGCCGCAAAAATTAAGACGAAAAATAGAGGAAAAACATGTGGTTTGTAGGAATCGGTGTAACACGAAAGTCAAACATGTCTCCGCGGGGTTGTGGCATGCGTAGGCGGCAATCTGGCGAATCGAGGGGCGGGAGATCGGTGGGGTACTCTGGATACGTGAACCCATTACATCAGGCACGTGTCGTGAAAGAGACGCTCCCTTTGTGTCCTCACGCGAAATGCGCGAAGTTTGTGGCTCAGTTCTCTCTTCAGGGGACGCTGACATCCGTTTCACGTTCTCGGACCGCGATTCGAGCTTTCTGTACGTGCTCGGTACCCGAGAGTAACTTTGTCGCACGCGCTGGTTTCTGAGCCTCGTTGAACTCAACCGGTGCACACTGCCGAAGGCTTATGTGAACCATTCCTCAGGGGAGGGCAGCGATAGCGTTGGAGACAGGCGGTTTTCCCCCTTACGAGATCAACATGATTGCCGGACCAGGTGCCAACAAATGGAAAACTGTGTCAACTGCACGTCCGCCGCTTTTCAGTCGTCACCACGTCTTTCATAATAAACGCCAATATATACAACTCTATAGTTTTATCGGGGATCTGCGCATCTTACATTGTTCCTTCTGTATATACCTCTGGGCGAACTTTAAATACAGGTGGCCATCGATGACCGGACGTGTGTGTGTGTGTGTGTGTGTGTGTGTGTGTGTGTGTGTGTGTGTGTGTGTGTGTGTGTGTGTGTGTGTGTGTGTGTGTGTGTGTGTGTGTGTGTGTGTGTGTGTGTGAACTATACCTCTCTCCCACCAGATGATATGGGCTGAACGGCTGAACGTATAGCAACGAACGCAGTTAAGAAGAGAGCTTGCGTGTCGAGTTGCGTACTCCGAAATGATCAAGTTATCCGAACGAACTCGTCTCGCTTGTGCATGTGATGACTTCATGTAGCGGGAATGAAGCGGCGCCGGTGCTTTCAGACATGACAGAGCTAGAGCGCGGAGATGAATAACGCGCGTTTCGTCTTAAATGACGCAGTTACCGGATCGCAGTGTAACGGTGGCACTATTAAGCTGCATTACGAGATCGCCGTTCGCATCGGAGGCAGCTCACGTCTTCCACGCCGTGCTCGCCGTTTGGGAGAGAGCAAACGTACGCCTGAGCCGCCGCGCTATCCGCCCAATTTCCCTGTACCGAGAGTGAAAGTTCTCCGTCGAGCGCGGTCAACGTGGCGGCCGATGCGCCCGCAGCCACGAGGGTTTTCGCGCTTGGTTGCCGTCGGCGACTAATCCGCGCAGGTCCCTCCCCCCTTCGTATACGGCTCGGCGATTCCAGGGTACTGGCCTATTTCAGAGAATTCTGCCGCGATGCGATGGCCGGAATCAAATAGCCTTGGGGAAGCTTGTCTGCCTGCGGGGCCGATACGGCGTCGATAGGAGCAGGGCGCTGTGCGTAGACGACCCACGAAGGCATGCGCGACAGATCTCTCCTGAGAGGGCGGGGATAAAAAAGAAATAAAAGCGCCACCAAGCGAACCGATCAGACGGCCGGAAAACGAGGCAGTCCATGTGACAGAACAGTGGCATCCATTTAGTGTAATGTGGTGAGAGGGAGAGAGATATTATCGCCGTAGTTTTCACGGTGTTGTAACAAGTCGATCGCGTTACGTCGACCTTAATTGACTCGCTCAGGGCTGGCGCGGAAAGGCCCGGCAAAATTAAGTTAGTGTGAGAATGCCGCAGAGATACGTTGTGCAATGCATTCGTTATAGAAAGAAGAGCTCTTAATAAGAGGCAGATTTGCCTAACAAATTTGGAACCGCGTAACGGGACCTTTCCTGCTTACCCTGAATGACCTGCAAGCCCCCGTGGAAAAAGCGCTTGCCCTATATTTTACAGAATGGTTACACCATTTCGTTTTACTCATATATGGGGTTAAAGACTACCGGGGACCTATTTCTGCACTGGAGCTTGAATATTCCGTGTAAAGCGCACGTGACCCTAATACAGGCGCTATGACCTTTATTGTTGTTATTTCTTGTTTTCCGAAATGATAATGACGATTATTCGCACTGTAACGCACCGAATTCGGACGTTTTTCCTTACTGCTTTTTTTTTTTTTTTGCTCTTATATTACATTACTTTTGCGTTGCCGTCGCGTACGAAGTGACAAAACCTCAGTTTTCACGAAATAAAGAAAGAAATACACATACACCGGCTAGAAGACGGCGATGCAACAGCGGCGAATGGCCCACAACGCGAAGTTGAAGCAAACAGATTGCGACTCTCCTTTGAAACGGCAGTTCACGCGAAGTGCATGGCGCAGAAGCGTTGCCGCAGGTGATGACATTTCAACCGCTTAACACAGATAGGCGATGAAAAGAAAGATGGTATAGAAGGCTGTGGAAACAGCACCGAATTTTGTTTTTATTTATTAGCGAAAGAAGCACGAGGATGAAAGTTTACCAGGATGGCGGCCATATTGGCACGCTGTAGTCATATTAAACCAGCGTCGAGGAGTGGTTACGGAGACAGGTATAAGATAATGAGGCAATCCTTTGCATTGTCGGCATGAATGAGCACACGGTTGCGTTAGCCATAGTGCTTGGATAATGTGGCAACGTATATATGGACTCAGAGAATCGGGGTGCTTGACTATATGAGTGTTCCGTGCCCACTTCCGTAATTGCACGAATGGCGTTTGAAGAGAAACGAGCTGCCTGCTCATGAATGAATAATCAGGAGTTGTGGAATGGTGTTTTGCAACAGGTTTCTGCATACTTAGGGTTCTCACTGCAAAATCCTCCCAGCGGCCACTTTTTAAAAAAATATTTTTGCATGTTTGAAGTTGCGCTTGAATCCGGGAAAAAAATTAAAATACTGACAGCAGCGACGAGAGCCTGTTGGAGTCGACGTGAAATTCAATGCGGTGTTTACGTATACATACACGATGTTTCAGGTAAGTTCTGGTCGCACAAAGATTTTTAAAAGATCCATCAGTTCCGATACGGGGATGCAACTCTTTTATTTTTGTTAATTATTTAATTATAGGTAATTAGTCATCGATAATAACAGACTATTACAGTATTCCTATGACACAAAATCTCCAATGAAGAAGTTGAAGAAACTTTTGAAGACTACCGAGCAATCACCCTTTCTGTCATGGTTGCTCTTGTGGTATTATTACTTATTCCGGGCTGTCAGTATGGTGCACCAGATCTCAAACAAGAAAAAAAAAAAAAAAAAAGAGAGAGAGAGAGAGAGAGAGAGAGAGAGAGAGAGAGAGCAAGTGACTAAACATGCGTTTACGCCCAGTGACATCAGTACTGTCGGACATGCTGCTAATAAATGTTTAATTCTGCGTTCAGACCGAAGCCATGATGAGTAATGGAAATACATCGAAAACTATGGTCTCGTCTCTTTCTCCCTCTTTGCGCATTATCCATGAAGCAACATCACATTTATGGCCTCGATGACAATAAATCCCAATTGTGTGCACAGTCTGAACAGCAAGCACACGACGTGCATTCTCGAATTAAATGTTAGTTCCTTTCAGAAAGCGATTGCGGCGACAAACAACCACAACCCCCCATTGTTACAATCTTGCTCGTCAAAACAAAGGGAAAACATATTTTTTCACGTTCTAAATTCCATCGCTGAAGTGTCTTGGTTGCTGGTGATGTTTGTCAGGCTACATACACGTCAACCGAATAAAGAAGCTGCTTGAAAGTTGAACAGGCTATCGGCCAGTGTCAATGAAACTCCACTTAAACAAACTGCACACGATTAGAAAGTGCTACGCATATACCGTAACGCTAAACGCCAGGTTCGTAACGTAAATCTTCCTGATAGCCTGCACTTCACTAGTCATAACGTATGTTCGTTGCTGGTGCCAGTCGTCTGGAAGCGCTATTTAATGCACCAGTCACGAGGCTGTTATTTCCATGTGCCACTCACGCATCCGTGACCTAACGGACATCTTGCTGCATGAGCGGGTGTCTCTGGATCACTAACGCCATCGAATTCGTCATTTCTTCTACAAAAGGGGCCTCAAGCAAGGCGAGACATGGACTCGCAACATATCAGAGCGCCTTATAAAAGGTAAAAAGGCAATATGACAAGCAGATGAAAAAGAAGCGACGTTACTGCGTGCAGTTTGATCGATAGCGCCATGTATCGGGACACACCTTATATATATATATATATATATATATATATATATATATATATATATATATATATATATATATATATATATATATATATATATATATATATAGAGAGAGAGAGAGAGAGAGAGAGAGAGAGAGAAGTGCGTGTGTGTATGAGGGAGAGAGAGACTTGGCAGCAGTACTTTGTGAAACAGGGCAAAACCCGTTTGCGTAGTTCCCGTCGCCCGTCGACACCAGCATAAATTACAATGAAACCTTTCACACATACGATATTTCTCTCTGTTCATTTTCGCACATGACCGCATTCCAGGCTCTCGCAGATACCTAATTGTCACTGCCGGGAGCACTACCGCCTCATCGAGAAAACGGAACACGCAGCCTTCATCGCTTTCTTTATACTTTATGTATACGTTTCTTTCTGTCTTTTCTGACCGCACTCCACAGAAAGAACTAGCGCAAAGGTTTTCTCAGTTTGTGCGCACGGAAAAAGAACGCGAAGGTACGCTTTGTCCCACTGAGCTCGTCTCCTTGCGCCTTTTGCACGCATTCTTATTTCTCCGCATGGCCCTAACTCGGCAAAGAACCTTGACTTAAACAGCGCTCTCAGTGCCGTGAACGTGGCTGGAAAAATGGCGGCACAGATGTCATTGTTTCGGTGAGCATATATGTGGTGACGTTGTGGCCGCCAACCTGGTTCTGCTTATTTGTTTTTGTCCTTGTCGAACGCACGACGCCAGGAGCGGCTTGCGTAAACTACTTTGTGGTTGCAGCCGTATTGCTCTCTCTCTCTCGCTCTCACTCCCCCGCCTTCTTCGAATCCGTTTCAAGATCGTCGGAACAACGCAGCGATCGACAGACTCGCTGACTATCGGTACAGCGAGAACCGCGCATAGAGACAATAGAATGGGAGAGGGCCGGGGGGGGGGGGGGGGCTCTCGTTTGTTTCCTCCAGTAACCTTGGGGAGAGCCGTCTGAATGGGCGCAAAACAGTCCTTTCGGTTCTCGCTCTGTGTCGCATTTGTCGGAGGTCTGTTTACGAGGTACTGCTTCCCAATGCACGTTTAATTTACACTTCTACGTAATTTGAGAACCAAACCTACATGAGAGATATATACAAACGCAAGAAACTCGATATGCGAGCTTTTTCTCTTCTTCTTCTTCGTCAAAATGGGCCAAATCTACGTCGATTAGATTCGAGGAAAAAAAGATTACAGCATATCCACGGAGTGAATGATGATGAGTGGGCGAAGCTCGGGATGTGCATCGTAGATCGTGCCGAGTTCCGGATTAATTTAGTTAACGCGCATGCTACGAATCCTCACGGTTCAACTATGCACAATGCACAAGTGAAATCTCCCACCGGCACTTCATTGCAAGTCAAGATCCAGTGTATATATATATATATATATATATATATATATATATATATATATATATATATATATATATATATATATATATATATATATATATATATATATATATATATATATATATATATGGTTTTGCCGGTGAACGCTTCTCCAACGCGAGCAGTCGGTATTTCTCAATCAAGAAACTCGCTAGGAGACGCTGCCTGCGCCAACGTTGTCTCTCGCGTTTGCCGGGGCAGTGTCGAGTTTGCCGGGGAGCGCGTGGCTCCCGGCGCTCGCGGCGAGGGCGAGCGCCAGGTGCCACGCGCTCGCCCTCGGCGCGTGCGTGCGCTCCAGCAGGCACGCGCCGGTGGCTACCTACTACTAACTACTACTACTACTACTACTACATACATCGGGGACGCACGAAATGGCTGCTAATGGGGAATGAGAGACAGAAGAATTCGGCTTTTAGTTAACGCGCACGCTGCGAATTTTTTATTGTTCAACAACGCACAGGAGAAATCTCCCACCGGCACCACCTTGGAGGTCAAAGCGTAAGACTGGTTACGCACTACTACGACTACGACGAGGGACGAACGGGTGCCGCTTTAAGGAGCTTCGCCCCTAAAAAGAAGCAATTCAAGTCTGATCCAAGCCTACTGAATAACTGCGTGCTGAATATTTTATTTGTACTATAAGAATGCAAATGCAACAAACCTATTCATTCCTTGATATTTTAAAGCCATAATCGGTACTGAAGAACGCATATGTCTACTATAGCTATGTACGTCGTGGTGCTACAGTGGTTATACGGTCCTCTGCTGCTGGTCCTAAATGCTTGGGTTCGATCCTGGCCGCGGCGGTCGCATGCTGAAGCACTAAATGACCATGTCAGTGTACTGGGTCAGAATACCAGGTGGTCGAAATTTCCGTAGTCCGCCACTACGGCATGCCTCACATGTGGTGGTTTGGCTCGTGAAGCCCCAGCATTTATTGGCTCTTATAGTTATGAAGCAGGGGCGCGATCGGACCTCTTTGTTCGAAAAAAAAAATAGCGTTTGATCGCTGCAACGTCACGGGCGCGGCACAGGCTTCCAGGATTGGTTACTCTCCCTCTCCTTTGTTCGAGTGGGTACTGTTTTATGACACGGTGACCCATAAAATATGCGAGAACAGGAGGGCGAGAGCAACCAATGCGCAAACGGTGAACACACCAAAAATTTACGAGTTTGTTTTGTCTTCTTTTAGAAAATATACCACATGCAAAATGAAACGTTTTTCGTCTTCAAATGACTAAGACTGTTTCACAAACACGAAGAACTTCTATTTCGTGTGCTTAAACGCGTGGCATGCAGAGAAAACGTGGTCACGCAAAAACGTGGTCGTGCCCCGCTGCTTGCGAGGTAAGCGTGGCCCCGGCCAGTGACATGCAGTGAAAAGTGAGCAAAACCACCCGCGTTCGCAAACAACGATCTCAACGATCTCCGATCTCACCCCCATGCTTCTGGCTATTTTTTATAGCGATAGCAATTATATGGACAGCCTCGACGGGCTTTTGCCGTCGCCGTCGCCGTCATGTCCCGCAAAAAGTCCAAATTGATAACCCCCCGCTCATAGTACTTCTACCTGCGGGTAAAAGCACGCGAGCGAGGCCTCCGAACGCGGCTGAAGCAGAGATCAAACGAGCCCAGCCCATCTCCGGCGCTCGGAGGGCGCGTGCGATAACGTCGCCCCGCTCGGGATGCCTGTGTAGAAGCGGTTAGGAAACGCCCCGACCGTCTTTAACGGGCTTGAAAAAGCGCAAGGGGTGGGGGGTGTTGTCGCTCGAGCAGCCATTGCGGACATTGCGCGGTCGCCATCGCTGGCGCGCGCGCTATCTCGGCAGCCATCAGACGTGCTGCGTAGTGCGTAGCAGCGGTTTGGTCATGTGCTCAGTTCCAGGCGCCTCACATATGCACCACCGCAACGCCAGCAATGCTCTCGCCCCGTAGCGCTCACGCTAAGGCGTCTATGAGTGCCGGAAGGAACGCGCTCCCTTTCCCCACCCCACGGACAAAGCCATGCTCTTGATATGCTCTTGATAGCAAAAAGGAAATAAAATTTCTGGAGTGCAGCCTGCCATCATGAATGACGCGGGAATAGGTTCATTTGAAAGTTTGTGTTCATTATACCTGCTTCTGTGTATGCTTTCTTGGACGCACGTGGGTGCTCCACGTGTGATGGGAGTTTTACGTCACTTGGATGACTTTGCTGTACACGCGCAATCGCTCCGTTGAAATCTTGGTTGACATGTGTATTTATTCGTGTCGTTTCTTGGAATAAACTTCAATTGAGAGTCAGCGCTCGTGTTGTCACCTTGTCTTTCCTTCGTCTCCGTCCCCGTTTGCGCTGTAAGCTGGTCAATATGAATTATCACCAACTCGCCCAGATTTCCGTTCTCGTTCTCTTGATATGGGCTGCAGAAATTATCGTCCTTTCCTTAACCGAACCACAGTCAGTCAAATGCGCTCGCTTGATGCCGCTGTGCTGGGCCGAGTTTCTCGGTGGTGCAAAGCGCGCCCCGCTTAGCGCGGTCGCGTGGTGTGAAGCGTGTGCCAGAATGCATCAAAACAACAGGACTTCGCTCGGAGCTCTGCTAAGTCGTTGTCTCTGCCGCTTGACCCTCACATGCTGCTTTAAGCACCTGCATGCCCACGTTCACTACAATTCAGATTATCCCTAAAGCTGCCAGTCTTACTTCGTATATCATATCATGCATTGCTATCACATTCATTGCTTCGCCCTACTGGCGAAACTGTGATTTTTTTCTGGATACCTGTATGTTAATTAGCAACCCAGACGCCCTTAAACTCTCTATCTATCTCTCTCTCTCTCACACACACACACACACACACACACACACACTGGCGTTATATATCGCCTCGAAATTTCTGCAACAAATAAAAAAGCGACACAACTTTCCGTAGTAGGAGGAGCGCACCGCACCACATGTCTCACAACACACTTCTGTCTGCTTTCGCCAGGTGGTATATAATGTATATGACTACCCGGATTGCGTCTTCTGGTGTATACCACATGCATGGCTACACATGCTATGAAGATGTGAAGCCTGCAGTGCACACTATGTAAGTGTGCACTGCGGGCCTCGGATCTTCACAGCACGCGCAGTGGTTTTACGGATACATGCTATATTTTCTGCCTCCGACACCCGGGCCATGTCACGATATCAACGCTCACTTTATTCCCTCTTTTGAGACGCAGGTCGCAGCCACAATGAACAGCCGGATCCGGAGGCATCCGTCAACCGTTGTCACTTCACATGGGCAGTGTTCACGAAACTTTAGCTTCATACAGATGGGCCAGACTGAGTTTCAAAATGTTTTTTTTTTCTTTTCTAACGCGTGCACTGACTATAGCAGTGTCGAAATCACTTTGCCGACCGTTGAGCCTGATTGCTTGTATTTCGTTTAAGATGGACGTGACCGGCTGTCTGTATTTGCGTCTTCCTTGACGGTGCCATGTGGGCAAAAAACAGTCCAACCGCAAAGTAATATATCCGCGCGGAAATCAGACCGCCTGCGGTGTAAAATGTTTACACGCGTGGTATCTTTTGACAACTCATTGGCAGCTGAATGTATTTGGCTCTTACTGGCCCCTGTTTTTTTTTTTGTTCTTTTTTTCGGAAACACCCCCTTGCTTATGGTGTATTTCTTGTAAACTGGCTCATTTCGTTTTCATGGGCTTTCATGGGAGTCTTAAATGCACTTTGCTACTCTGTAACACACATGGGAGAAAATCAAGTTTAGTGAATTCGTTTCTGGATTTCGTTCATCTTAGAACAACAACAATAAAAAATGTACGATATCTAATATGCGTTATTATGCAAGCAAGCACAAGCACGAATCTTGCAAGCCTGGCTTGTTGTCGATGATTATTACCATTCCATCGCTATCAGCCTTCTTAATTAAGATCAACTGACGGTTCCGTGTTTATAATATTTCTTCTTTCTTTTAATTGAAGTGGCTAGCACTTCTTTAAATATTGGAATTGCAGTTCGAACTTTCGAGACACGGAACTTCGTGCATGTTAATTGCTGTGAAAACTGTTTTTTCGGTTTCATGTTAACGGCCATAAAAGCGTAAGCATGCTGGAGACATCGTTTAATACTATGTCCCGATCAACGTTAGTAACGTTGGTCCCGATTACGTGCGACACCCCGCGTCCCAGCTACAGCTTCAATAGAGAGACCGGCAATGCAGCTATTATGCATATCATGACTGCTCAGTCAACACATCCTCGGTTTTGGAGGAATAGGGGGTATATGCGACCTATATGTACAACCAGCACCAGATAAAAACCCGCACAAAGTCTATATTTGCCAGCAGCGGCCGAGAGGTGTACATACACCTGACAGCAGAAGTGAGGCGGCGGACAACGGCGCGGCGCGAGTGCGGCACATCTGACAGGCAGCTGTTATAAACAATGGCCCCGCCTCGGGGCGGCTGACCGCGCCGCGGGCAGCAGCACCGTTGGAACGGGTGGCAGAGGTCACTGGTGCGGCCTCGTTCGCGCCGGCCTTGACGGCGTTGCGCCCGGGCTCTGGGGACCCCGGCGGCGAGGGCTGGCCAGACCGCTTCGCGCCCCGATGAGCGAGCGAGCCCCCATTGTCTCCGCGCGCACGGGAGCCCGCGGTTAATTTGCCAGCTCCCGGGATCAAACGTAATCGCGCACTCCGGCCGCTTTTAATCGCGCTTTTGTCTCGCGGCGCCGAATCTGGGACGCCCGGCAGGCCGGGCTCGGGGGCCATTTTCACTCAGGCCTGGGAACATTCCGCGCGCGGCCCTTGTCGCTTTTCAAAAGCAGCGCCGGCGACAAGGTGCGGAAGGACTTGTCCCACGCGCTGTGGCCGGCGGAAACAAAGGCCTCTTCCGTCTTCTTCTTCTTCTTCTTCCAGGTGCCCAACAAGTGGTGCGGCTCCTCCCGGGACTCCGCGTTCCGCTTTCCGGCGTCCCGATCCTTGGCCACCGCATCCTCGCCAGGAACACCTCGCGGAAAGGCCGGCCGCGCTGCTGAAACCGCACCATGTAGCAGCTCGCCCGACAGCGCCCGCCCCGAGCCGCTATTATATTGTTAATGGGCCACGCTGCGGACCATTAGGTCCTCGGCGTTATACCACTCGCGATGTGTTTTCCTGCATCGCCTCATCGCACTCGGAGGCTCCAATGCCGCGTTTCTCCTCTGCTGCTCTCTCAAGTTCACGCAACGGCAGCCGCGGCTCTCGTTTCCCTTCTCGCGCCAGTTCCCATATCACCTCGCCGAAGTTGGCCTTTTCCGGCTCACTCGGCCGGTCGCAAAGCGGGAACGACCAGAGTGAGCTGCGTATACTAGTTCCGCGTCCTTATGACGGCTGCCCACATCTTGTCACCGCAGCAGGACCGCCGTGCAAGCGAGGCTTGAAGCATGCGCCAACCACAGAATATCGTGTGTAAAAGGGAATTATATATATATATATATATATATATATATATATATATATATATATATATATATATATATATATATATATATACACACGAATAAGCGGAACGGCGTGCATGTGACATTTTTTACGCTCTAAGAAAAACTTCAGTACACATGGACAGACAGACTGTTTCTGGCACACAACAGTAGTGGCCAGGCCATCTGTAGCTCGGGTGCTTTCGTTGCGTTATCGCCTCGCACCGGGCAATTTCCGGTCACAAACATCGTGCAGCTATCAGCGTGACATCACATTCTTGATAAGAAAGAGGCATGCGCCGAGTTTCCAAGAACGAAACTTATTTTCTTCTTACGTTTGCGTCCGTATTGACTATATTTTCAATAACGAACTCTGTTTCTGAACTTGTTAAAAGCGGGTTCGGTTATATCGAAATACTTGATATATGCAACAAATTCCGGCGGAACCATGCTGTTCGCTATAACGGGGTTCGACAACAGTCGCTATACGTTCGTCAATGATCGCATACCGCAAGTCCGGTGTTAAGCGGGGACAAACGATACGATTCGGCGTCTAATTCGGCATATATCAACGACTAACATATAGCTGTTATGCTAACCTCGGCGGCGAAAAAAAATATTAATGCGTTACAAAGACGCCATCTTATTGCTACTGTTAAGGCAGCCCACTTTCAGACCAGTAGCATCGAACGTTTCGCCATGCCCCGTGTATCTCTTTCTTTATAGGCGCTCTTAGCGTGCGAAGTCTTTGTAAGATATTATCTGAGACACGTTCTTCGAGCAGGGCCTCTTTCCTGAGCCGAGCCGTAGCGAGCGAGAACAATGCCAGCTGAGCCCGCGTACAAACTTTTGAATACTAAAACACTATCACAACATTATGAAGGACGAGGAAAATGTGAATAACACAATTAAGCGACAAAGTTGTGTGCCTCATGTCGATCAGTTTTCCAGATCTCAGTTGTCCCAAATCTCCAAGGACAATTCCCATTCGCGCTCAGTCGCTGCAGCTGATGATGTGATATATGCTGTCCCAAATAATTCCATTAGTGTGAAGTGGGATATGTCCGTGAATGAGGTACGCGATTGAAAAAATAATACTAATAATCTGTCTCAACAATCTTGTCATGCAAACAGCCCTTATATTATTGACAAGGATCATTCAATTGTGGTTGACACCATCTCCCATTGCTGTTATGACGCGTTACGCGTGGGCTATGCATGTGCCAACCGCCGGCCAGGCATGCTAATCAATGTGTGTTGTTTATTGGCGCAAGGGCCAGTTTGGCCAAAGAGCGCCAGGGCTATGTAAAGGTATATGCGCTGCTGTGATGAATGACAATGGTTTGGTCAAAGCGGCTATATAAAGGCCTTAAATCCTGGGCACTAAGCGTGCTCGAAAATCGGTAGAAGTAATAAAATCATGATTGGGGTGAAAAAGTGACAATGATACTGATATATGATGCAAGTAAAAGCCATGCACTAAAAGGCGTTGCCATTAAAATAGGATGTAAATAATATGATCATGGAACAGAGGGAAAAGTTATGTAATATAAACAGCGAGAAATCGTGTGGCGCAAATGTGTCGTATTTGAAAAGCCCTATACTGCCTCGACAAGACCCTTACACGTAAGGGCTCGGAAGAGAGTGCATATCAACATACTATCGTAGCAGCTCTCATTGAGAGGGCGTGCTACGGACCTCCTGTATGAATGATCTTCACTGTTCCTATGTCTGCTAAAAATGTTAAAAGCCAGTAGAGGCCACCGGTGTGGCCGAGTTCAGCGATGGCAGGGCGACCTGACCTGCTACCGCCATGGGGACGGGTGGCGACCGCGCCTCAGCACGCTGTGCGTAGCTCGGGTGACCACCGAGAGCCGTTGTAGTGCTGCCCCCTATGCACCATTTCGGCGAAAGATGGTCTCAGTGTAAATGACGGTATGATCCGCCGTTGTGCTTCCCGAAAGCTGATGTTTTCTTTCACTTCTAAAGTGATCATTTCGTTTTCTGTCATGCTGGGCAAGCCCTGGAATATGCAGGGTGTCCGCCGTCGCAGTTCGCGCAGCGAGGTACGTCACTACAGTCGGCAGCAACGTGATCTTTTATGCCGCATTTTCCACAAGTTTGCCTTCCTCGGCAGCCTTGGGAGGAGCGACCAAACCGTTGACACGTGAAGTAGCGCCGCGGGTTTGGGATATGAGGTCGTATGGGGAGCTTATAATACAACCAGTTTCTATTGTCTCACGTATAGGGTGGTGCAACTAAGAGTGAGGATTAAATGCTTTGTCGGGGTCTCCTGGTCAATGCGTCTTACACTGATGCGCTTCACTTGGGTAACATTTTTGTCTTTACATCCATCAAGCAGTTCCTTTTCAGTGAGGCTCAAGATATCGGTGTCAGATACCACACCACGAGCACTGTTCAGGGAACGATGAGCGGATACGTCGCAGGTGTGTTGCCAAAAGAAACGAGGGTGTGCAGCTTGCCTCACTGGGTCTTGTGTTCAAGTTCAAGGAGAAGATCTCCACTGGCCATTCGGGTTGTCTTGTAGCCTGGTTCAATTGTGTCAACAAGGTACTTCGACACCAGGAAGGGTGAGGTCGTTCTTGCTGTCAGTTCATCTGATTCCGTGTCGGCAATATGAAAGGATGAAACATTTTCGGTGTTCTTTTCAAAGAGTGAAGGTTTCATCGGTTGGCCCTCTTTTACCAAGAGGACGATTGAGGAGGTGTGAAAATTATGGCGAACTCATAAAATATTCGTTTATTTCAGCAGCTATGCCAGCCGCCCACCATGGAGCACAACAAAGGGACGCCACAACACGTGGAATAACAGCAGGCGCCAGCTATACGTAGACACTATAAGCTAATGTAGCGTACTCAAGGTTTGATAGCATACACCAGGTTAACCCGGTTAGCCGCTACGAAAATTAGAAGTAACAGGAAGTGAGTAGAATACAGGAAAGGTCGAAAACAATAGAGAAAAACGAAGATTGGAGAGGAGGACAGGAAAGGGCGACTGCCGATTTCCCCCGGGACGGTCAGTCTGGGGGTGCCGTCTATGTGAAGCAGAGGCCAAAGAAGTGTGTTGCCTCTGCGAGGGGTCCTTAAAGGTCCAAGCGCCCGGCATCGCCTCAACTTCCAGGATCCTCCTTTCCACAGACACGGCCAAGCCACGCACGGCGACGCGTACGTGGGAGGGGGTCAAAACACCCCGTTGGATCGGGTCCGTAGTGTCGCCACACACCAAACGCCTGCAGAAGCAGACGCCCCAGCGGGGAGGCCAGACACCCCATATCAGCCGTGAGTAGATTGTACCGAAGGAAACGAAGGCGAGAAGCTTCAACAGGAACACGATAAGTGGCTCTGCACAATCGCAGCTGAGCCGACAGCAGTTCCGTTCACTTGATGCTACAAGGACGCGCGGCTTCACCAGCCTCCGCTGCATCAGCTGCACGAGACCAGCTACTCTTCTGCTTACAGACCAGTTAGAAAGTAGCAGTCGCTTAGTTAACGAGACAATATAGTCGGTAAGGGGCACCTCACCCCGCGCAAGCTGCCAAATAAACCCATGATTCGTGCAGCGTCGGTAGTGCTGTCGGCAAAAATACATACACCGATACACCCAATGCCACACTTGCGCCAAATGTCTCGAAGGTAATCGTATCCCCGACACACATTACGGTGGATAAAGTAACAACGGCCTCTACTCGGCGCAACAGTCGACAATGACGGAACACCAAATCACTGGGAGCTAGGTAGAAATGACGCTACAGCGCAGGAAACCAGGAAGGACAAGAGCAGTGGATCAGGCGACTTAGGAAGGAAGAAGTGTCGACGGCACGATGGCGACTGAAAAGACAGGACGGTCTTATTTTTTGCGTTTCATAATTCAGTTCACCGCGAAGTGGTAAATTTAGTTTAAAATAAATGTGACTAATGTAGAATTAAATCCACTTATCGGCCAAGCGCAGGATGGCTGTTGGCGCGCTCTCAGGAGCACGTAAGTCGAATGCCGTTGTTGCCAGAAGATTGACACTCACGTCAGTGTACATGGTGCTGTCGATGTTCCTGGTTAACCCACGTTAAGCATACACCAAGTCATGCTCTTTGCACAAAGACCCTAATCCTACGCGTTAGACTTGGCTTAATGTCAAGCATTTCGTTGTACGCAATTTCACCGCTGGCAGCTTCACATGACACCTATTCCCATAACGCGTGGGATCTGCCGGATTTTTCTAGGTGCTCCTTGATTGACATATAGGTTCGATCAAAAATCGAACACCCGTGGCGCATACCTGCTGACGATGGGCCAAGCACTACGGGTATGAGCCACACATGATTGCGGTATCGTTAATGGTGAAGTACATGACGAGTACACCATGCTAATGATGTAAAGATCAGTCATGCATGTTAGTCATACATTTATATGCTACCATGTAAATTTTGGGGTACACCAGGCGAACGAGACGACCAGGAGAGCACCGAGACGTAGATAGATAGATAGATAGATAGATAGATAGATAGATAGATAGATAGATAGATAGATAGATAGATAGATAGATAGATAGATAGATAGATAGATAGATAGATAGATAGATAGATAGATAGATGCGGTCAAAGTGATCCAAGTTCGCCAAGAAATCACCAAGTTCCTGCAGTTAACTATTTGCATTGAGCTAGAGAGATTTTGCAACTCTTACACCCCACCTGATACGGAGATATTCGCATTTGAGGTTTGCCTTGTTTCTCACCATTCTTCCTGCATGGCACGGTCCGCGCCTGCACGAGAATTTACTTTATTTTTTCTGTGCGTAGAATGAGCTTTCTGTTAGGGTAAGTACGACCACTTGCTCAAACAACGTGTTTGAGCCAGTCTACCACTGTGTTCCTCGCTCTTATTGCAGATAGGTTCACTGAGACCTAACAAAATCGCGACAACCAGCATGCACAGCGGACATTCGCTTACAGTATTCGTGCGAACGCGCTTGGCTAAACCGAATGGTTCGAAGCCAACTCTGGACAAACGTACAAACCGCTGAGGGGGTGCTTTCCATAGCAGTGTCAACGGGCTCCCGCCGCAAATTCAACACACGCACGAACGCACGCACACACACACACACACACGCGCGATTTATTTATTTATTTATTTATTTATTTATTTATTTATTTATTTATTTATTTATTTATCCTACACCCAGTGGGCATTATTGTAGGGGGGTCGGAAAAACCAAAAAGATAACGTTGTACTGCAGTAAGGCATGTTGTAGGGCTAGTTGGTTCATATGATCAACAAACAAGTTTTAACTTTGTAATGTGGCAGGTCGTATGTCAAACCGGCCGTTGCCTCATTGAACGCGCGCAGGAGCACAGGCGATTCTTGGGCGCCGCGACGGGCAGTAATCTTGATGATGACTTGTGGGGTTTAACGTCCCAAAATCAGTTCTGATTATGAGAGACACCGTAGTGGAGGTCTCCGGAAATTTCGACCACCTGGGGTTCTTTAACGTGCACTGACATCGCACAGCACACGGGCCTCAACATTTCGTCTCCATCGAAATGCAGCCGCCGCAGCCTGGATGGGCAGTAATTTTGCCTTACACCGCAATAACTGCGACAGAATGAGCTGTTTTCATCAGTTAGAAAAAAAAAAATCCTTTCAAAGGCAAAAACAAGAACTGAAAGATATTATCGAGGCGAGTTTCGCACTATGTGTAGTGTAAAAGCCCCGTTGCTCAGAATTCTATCTGCGCTCTCTCACCTAAGCTCTCGAAACACTCATGATATGAGGGCGCTTCATGCAAACTGCAATGCGATTACCATTTTTTTTTTAATTCCGATAAATTGCATACTCCAAGTGCATTTCGCCGACATGTTCCAGGTATATATGTACAGATAAAGTCACAATGAAACATGCCGTAAATGAATTTCATCGAGGGCTTCCGATCGGGAATGGAACAGTAACACTCTTGTTTGGGCTAGTTGGTACATTCTTGACACAAACTCGGTAGCGCAAAAAACACGGACATGCAAGATTGCGCCTGTCTGTGTTTCCTTTTCTTCGTCCGTGTTTTTTGCGCTACCGAGTTTGTGTCGGGAATGGAACGACCGACCAGATCAGCAACCAAAGTTGGCACCACTTCAAGAAGGCATGGAGGGACACCATTCCCAGTTCGTTGAAGAGTATAGGAAACTTGAAAGAGACAAGATGAAGAGGCACAAAACAACGCACCATATCACCCATACAAGGACAACTGGCAAGATTTGGATACCATGTATGTTTGTGAGCCTTGTATATCGATGTGAAGCGTCATCGTCTGAGTGTAAGATTTCAACGAGCGAAAATTTCATGCCAAGCTACTGCGATTGTTCTTTGCAGCACAGAAGGATTACTGAATAGAATGAGACACCGAGAAAGCAACTCGCAAGCGTTTTACTGTCCGCACTAAGCCACAGGGCTCGAAGTGCTAAGGGCTCGGTACAGGTCTGCGTCTTTGCTGGTATATAGATCAAATCTGCGGAAACGGGCCAGGTGAAGTTTTATAGGAAATATTGAAACAGGCAAGTTGAAGTTTTAAAGGAAAATAAAACCTGAAACTTTCGCCATACTTTGGAATTCCGCACACCCATTTGCCACGGTTCAAGTTGCGCTTCAAGTTGTCGAAGAAGTCGGCATCGCCCTGACAGTCTGGTATCCACTGTTACCTTGAACCACAAGAAGCTAGTGCCGGAGAAGTTAATCGATCAACGGAGACGCCATGTTTGATCCGGTCCGAGCACAGGGGCCTTCGGTGATTGTGGCGCGCCCAAGGTTTTTTGCGTTTAGCGTCATTTTTTAACCCTGCATAAAGACTGCACTAAGGTAAGCATCACAAATGATCAAGTGAGATGCCGGAGTAACTGTTCTCGAAAGGCATGAACCATATCCGATCCAATGAACAGGTCGAATTTTTTCTTCCCTTCCGAAAAAAAAAAAAAATCACGTTGGTTTATTTTAAGGTCTTGTGGGTTGTTTTGTCCATGCAGGAGCGGGCGATGAGTACGATGCGCAGTTTAAGCATATGTGAAGCGCTTGTTAAGACGCAGTATACAGATTATCGGTGGGTACGAAGTTTTGGCGACACGTTCTCTTAAACGAAGCTATTCTCCGCAGTTTCGTTTCCCTGGGAGTATACTGTGCGCCGCAAAGAGTATCTCTCTTTCTCAACAAAAGACGCTTTCTCTCCATTTCCTTGTTGTTATCGCCGCGACTAAGTTCACCGCTCACAATGAGTGCTGAGGCGGCAGTTCTCTCAGAGCGCGCTCCCGGCACATAGGTCTCTCTGACCACGCTCTTTCCGAGCACGAGGGTTGCCTTTGTAAGAAAAAAAAACCATAAAGACGCAGGTGGACTCTAGCAAGAAATGGACACTTATTCTCCAAACAATGAAACTGTGGGAGATCAAGGAAAACATCGCATAGAGTCACAGATGAACGCCAACGATAGCGAACACCGTCCGACCATCTAACCTCCAATCTGTGGGCTCTGTACTAAGGCAGTAATTGGAAAGTAAAAGTTGGCGCTATAGTCCCAACAATGGGACTATTCTCAGTCCTTTATAATCCACTGTATGGTGGCTCAATAATATTCAAGATAATGCGGCGGTGCGTTCTTGCCAAGAATGTGTCATCAGGAATGCGGCGTCTGATTCACTTTACGTCGCCCTGCTGCTTCCCTATAAACGATGTCTTGAAACAGCAGGGCAACGCATGCGATATGAAGTAGACGTTCGGGGCTCGACTGCCTTTAATATGTGTCAGCACTATGCGAATGTTATGTGTGATGCGTTTTGATGCCGATGGGCAAGCTTACGCAATAATAATAATTTAAAATAAACACAGTGCAAATATGCATTGCGGGAAACTTAACGGGCGGAAACACAATTCACAGCACGTTATGTCAGAAGCGCTACAGCGTCTAAAACAAGGCGTTGCGGCACTTAATTTTTCTTCTGTAACTGAAATTTCCACATGCTCTCAAGCTCCACAGAAGCATTCGCAACTGCACTGCATATCGTACATGACGCAGCAGTAAACGCTTGCCTCACAGCGACAGCCAAAGGCCTATTGTACTCGAATAACCTCACGCTTTAAGAAAGCACGCCATGACATTTTTTTAAAAGAAAGTTTAGAAATGCAGTAGTTTCACCGTCCCTGCAACTTTCTGCACGAACCTCGACTACGCTGTTCAAGCATAGTACATCACTTGAGAAATTAGAGAATTTTTCAACAGTTACAGCTGCTGTGGTTCACGAGCACTGTGACGAAGGTCATGCCGCGGCCGAAACGTTAGTAAAGGCATTTTTCCTGTTCAATATGTGCTACGTCACAGTGTAGTACTCACTGTTGTCAATCCACACAAAAAAGTTTTAAAGAGAGTACTTTTTGTTCTAAGCGAGAAAAATATTTGAATTTACCAACCAGATGTTTGCGCTAACCTCCTCTGTTTCGCCTTCACTGCACAACACATCGTTGCCGGGTTGAAGCGCGCGCCCTTTCGTGGTCGCTCAAAATAGCTTGCTGTGATTAATGCAAGTCGTGCTACTGCCCGTCACAGATTTGTGCAGCCTTGTTTCATGCAGCGCCAAATGAACGTGGGTTCGACACAAAATCCAAGGATCCCAGTGGGTCCCAAAAAGAAAGTGTTGCGCAGAGAAGCGCGCAGCTCGCCTTTCGGTCCCGCAGAGCGACCACCACAAAAGCCACTTGGAAATTCCACCACTACAGACTGTTCTCACCTCCTGCTATGCTCGCTGGAGTTAGATACCGTTCAGCGACAGAGGTTGTTCAACTATCAGAGTAAGTTCTGAATGGGTCCAGGCGAAGTAAATGAAACATACGATTGAAGTGATCTCTTGCATGCATAGAGTCCGCAGATCATTTAGAAAGTGCGAATTGAGGCTTACATCCAGTTTATTCAATACTCCTTTTGCAGCTGCGGTCAGTATCTCAATATGTGTTGACTGCACTAGCTTGTCTGAGGCCAAGCGCCGGCTGAGGCGAGCTGGTCGACCTTTCCTGTTCGCTTTCCTTTGCGACAACTTTAATATGTTTGACAAGCGATTTTCACGCCCGCTATACCGCACCTCGTCTTAAGTAGTTTCTCACAAGGTTACGAATTTGTTTTTCATTGAACTGGGGGTGATAAGAAGTGCAGTGCCAACACGTGTCAAACGTCATCCACTCCACTGCCTTGTGTTACGTCATAGGCAAGCCGCCTATATATACTTCACTGTCTGCAAAATAAAGCTGTTCTGCGTTGGTTCCCCGGCCTGGCTCGGTCACTCTGGTCAGTTGCGACAGTGGCGACGAGGGTGGGATCCACGATCTCTGGATGCTGAATGTACCCACCCACCACGACGGAAGGTCGGCGGGCATGGCCATGGCTACGAGTCTGGCTACGAGTCTCGGCACCCCAAGTTAATTTCGACGAAAATCAAGATAAGTGGGAGATTTACTTGACTCAGCTGGAGGCATTCTTTGAAGCGAATGATATTAACAAAGCGGAAAAGAAAAGGGCGCTTTTGATTTCGACGCTATCAGCGAAGGTGGTAGGCGTGATTGCGGGACACTGCGCTCCCCGTAAAGTCAATGAGCTGACTTACCAGGAAGCACTCGCCTTCCTAAATGCCCACTATGCGCCGAAGAGTAACGAAGTTGCCGCAAGTTATAAGTTCTTCACTAGGGACCAAGCTGCCACTGAATCTGTCCGAGACTATGTCGTTGAGCTCCGCAAGCTGGCAGATAAGTGCAATTTCGGCACCGGCCTTGACCGTATGTTACGTGACCGCATCGTTTGCGGCACCCGAAATCGCGCTGTGCAGCAGACGCTGCTCGAAAGAATTGAGCTCACGCTGGCCGAAGCCATAAACATAGCTACCGCTGCCGAAACCGCTGCGCAGGAAGTTAGCGCCATGACCAAACCTGATGAGGCAGCGGTGTGCAGTTTAGCTGGAAATTCGCGCCAGTATCAAACCACCGCCAGAGATAAGAAGCAACGAGTTGCAGATTGCCCACGCTGCGGAAGCTATGATCATCAAGCAAATGATTGCCCGCACAAAGGAGAGCAATGTTTTCGCTTTGGGAAGACGGGTCATTTCGCAAGAAAATGCCGCTCCCAATCGAGGTTCAAGGCTTGTAGCAGGCAGGATGGCACTGCTTACGCCGTTCAGAATGAGAGCACTGCATCTGAAACAGTTGAAAGTGATATTTCCACAGTGTTCACTGTACAAGAGACACGGGAGAACCAACGGTTGCTACAGGCGTATCGCAGGGTCATCCGTTGGGGGGGGCGTGCCCCTGAACATGATCATTGATACGGGATCACCATTTTCAATAATCCCGCAAGAAGTGTATCTCAAGCATCGCCTGAGCTGGCCGCGTTTATCGAAATGCAGACAGACGCTCAGCTGCTACCTGGGCAAGCTGCCCATTGTCGGTGAACTGCAGCTTCAAGCCCAGTATTCAGGCAAAGCTGTCCCTGCCACCCTGATCGTTATAGGGTGTTCTGGTCCTAGCCTTTGCGGAAGGGATTTAATCCAAGCATTGTCAATACTTCCGAGCGAGTTCCTCGGAACAGTGCAATCGATGTCAGTTGCTAGCGACAGCCTCTGCACAGAGTTTCATGCACTTTTTGAATCTGGGCTCGGAAGAATTCAGGGGCCTCCGGTGAAATTCCACCTTCGAGAAGACGCCCACCCGAAGTTCCACAAGGCACGGCCTATCCCGTACGCTCTTCGTGAGAAAGTGGAAACGGAGCTGGAACGCTTAGTGAGTGAAGGCATATTATCGCCTATAGCACATTCAGAGCGGGCGGCACCAATAGTGCCGGTGCTAAAGAAAGACGGGTCCCTCCGCATCTGCGGTGATTTTAAAACCACAATTAATACTGCGTGCATAACTGAGCAGTATCCACTACCTAACATCGAGGATATTTTCGCGTCACTTCGTGAGGGATCTCTTTTCACTACATTGGATCTGAAGGACGCATATAACCAGCTCCCCTTGGATGAGGAAGCGAAGAAGCTGGCCGTCATAAACACGCACAAGGGGCTGTTCTGCTATAACCGTCTTCCGTTTGGAGTTGCCTCGGCTCCCGCGATCTTTCAGCGGCGCATGGAAACTGTCCTGGCTGGCCTTCCAGCCGTGCAGGTGTACTTGGACGACGTATTAATAGCCGAGCGTCAAGACGGTAACGGCTCTGTGCTCCGGGATGTTTTGCACCGGCTGCAGAAAAACGGTGTCAGGCTGAAGGCAGAAAAATGTCACTTCCGTAAAGACTCGATCGTCTACTTGGGGCACCGGATCGACAAAGACGGCTTGCACCCGTTGGAAAAGAACCTCGCAGCAATACGCGATTCACCACGGCCTACAAATGTAAGCGAACTGCGTTCGTTTCTGGGTCTGCTGTCGTATTATCACCGGTTCCTACCACACATGTCGACAATCTTGGCCCCCTTGTATAATCTGCTCGAAAAAGAGCATAAATGGGAGTGGGGTGCAACTCAAGAAAATTCTTATCTAAAGGCGAAACGAACGCTTCTCAGCTCATCAGTGCTGACATATTTTCAGCCCGACCAACCAGTGCGGTTGGAATGCGATGCATCCCCGTCGGGTTTAGGTGCCGTCATCTCGCACCGCATGGGCAACGTCGATAAGCCCATCGCTTTCCGTTCACGCACACTGACGCGCGCCGAAAAAAATTATTCGCAGCTCGAGAAGGAAGCTCTGGCGTTGGTGTTCGGAGTGTCAAAGTTTCGAGACTACCTGTTGGGCCGCGAGTTTGTGCTGGTGACGGACCACCAACCACTTGTGGGTCTGCTACGAGAAGATCGACCGGTGCCTCCAATGGCGTCGGCGCGTATCCAGAGGTGGGCTCTGTTCCTAAGTCAATACCGGTACCGCATCGAGTACAGGGCCGGGAAGCAAAACGCCAATGCAGACGCACTTAGCCGTTTGCCAGTGCCGACACCAGAGGTTGTTCACTCGGGAACCTTGCCAGAATACGTGCTGTCCGCAGAGCATCTGGACAGTTCGTACGCGCCAGCGGGTGCCTTAAGGGCGTTGACCAGTGCGGACAAAGATCTTTGTGTTGTCCAGAGCTTCATACTTAATGGATGGCCTAAACACCTCTCATCATGTCACAGTCATCTCCAACCTTATTTTTGCAGAAGACTGGAACTGTCGAGCGCAGAAGGTCTGCTCTACTGGGGTCATCGAGTTATCATACCCGACAAGGCGCGGGGGCCCATGCTGTCCGAGCTACACCGGTCACACCAGGGAGCATCTGCGATGAAAAGACTGGCTCGGACGTTGTTCTGGTGGCCAGGGTTGGATGGTGAGATCGAAAATGTCGCTCGTTCATGCATGCCATGTGTACAAGCGCAAGCAATGCCACATCGCCAGGAGCCTATCAGTTGGCCAGAAACGGGGATGAAGTGGTCACGTCTTCACATTGATTATGCCGGGCCAATAGAGGGGCGCATGCTGCTGATAGTCGTCGACTCGCACACGAAGTGGATCGAGGCCCTCCCGGTCCGGTCAACAACGACCGAAGTCACAATAACACGGCTGCGCGAATTATTCGCGCGTTTTGGCTTGCCGCAAACTGTAGTGTCGGATAACGGGCCCCAGTTTGCAAGTCAGCAGTTTGCCCAGTTCATGACAGACAACAACATAACGCATCTGCGCAGTGCCCCATGCCACCCACAATCTAATGGCCTTGCGGAACGCGCAGTACGCACTATCAAGGACGGCCTGGTTAAACATTCTATGGTGAACGACCTCGAAGTTAAACTAGCACGAGTATTGCTAGGCTACCGACGCACGCCCCTACCGTGCGGAAAGTCTCCTTCGGAACTACTGCTTAATTATCAAGTTCGTTCACGCTTGGATACTTGTGTGCCATCGTTATCTCGGAGTCATTCGCAGCCTTCCAGATTCCAGCCTGGAGACCCGGTGTGGGTGCGCAACTTTGGACACGGGAGGCGGTGGTGCCCAGGCGTCATCAAAGGCACCGAAGGTTCGCGCCTCGTGACTGTCGACACACCAGGTGGGCCATCCCGGCGTCACCTGGACCAGATTCGTCCGCGGGTGTCACCCGGGGCTCCAAAGGCGGACACTTTCGAATCGGTACCTCCCAGCCCTGACAACGGGAACCAGCAGGCGTCACCAAGGGAGGAGCGGTTCAGCCCGGCAACTCCAGCACGCAAGGACGCTGCTCCCGTTCCTTCTGCAACGCCACCAACATCTCTTCCAGCTGTGGAGGCTTCCCCACCTCCTCCAGTCTTACGAAGGTCTACCCGACTACGAAGACCCGTGCAAAGACTCAATCTTTAAATGAAAGGGAGAAGTGATAAGAAGTGCAGTGCCAACACGTGTCAAACGTCATCCACTCCACTGCCTTGTGTTACGTCATAGGCAAGCCGCCTATATATACTTCACTGTCTGCAAAATAAAGCTGTTCTGCGTTGGTTCCCCGGCCTGGCTCGGTCACTCTGGTCAGTTGCGACAGGGGGTGCCTTCACATATCAGCTATATGACAGGCGATTGGCATGACGTCACCAATACTGAATAGCGAGTGGCAGAAATACAACAGGGTTTTCTTCTTTTTTACGAAAAACAAAATGTTTTTAGAATGCGGCTGTTGCAGGCAAGCACAATGAAGTGTCGGGGGATATTTGAATGATAGCCCCTTTCACGGTAAAAAAACAACAACAACAACAAAACCCAAGTAGCAGACTGTTTGATTTGAAAGATTGAGATGCGTATTCCTACAATGATACAAGCAACAGCCTCGCACAGCATTTGCATGTGCCCGAAAGAGCCGCATGTACTTAAGTAGCATCTGTCCGTTAATTTCCATCATGTTCGTTGCTAATTACAACACGTCTAGCAGCAATTATCTTAAAAGTTGCTCTTCTGTAGATAACCACATCTTTATTGGGATTACCCGTGCACGAAATTAACAATTCTATTGCGACATATATCGCAAGACAATTGACTTGGACCACGTTCTGCTTTCGTGAATGCAGAAGAAGCCGTCAACGCGGACGCCAGTTTCCTCCTGCCCAGACTTCAGGTTCCTCGGCCATATCGGAGTGTTGCATAGTTCAACGCTATTGGCGTTTTAGCGCGACGTTGTATGAAGTCGCATGACTGAAATCTGTGACGGAGAGTGGTGCGACTCGCAATAGTCGCAGCAAGGCGACTATCTGCGAGCTGACGGCGAAAGGGCGCCCACACCAATCCTGCGCCGACGTGCTGAGCGATAAAGGTTGTTTGTTCCACCGCATATGGTTGTTACGATAGATTTTTTTTCTCGCTTAAAACCATAATTACTTTTTAAAATCTTCATGTGCGGATTATTACCACATAGTATTACACCAAAAGAGTTATAGGCCGCATTTTTAATTGGGCCGCTACATTGCGAAAATGATGCCATAATATGGGCGAAGTTTGCGCTATATAGTTGCCATAATATGGGCCGTAAGTTTGGCGCTATATACTCGCAAGGTTTCTGCTTTGTATAGGTTCCCGAAGCACCTTATCGCTCAGCATATGATGCTACAAAGCCGAAACTGTGAGTATATTTCTCATAAAAGATCCGTGTTTTTACTAAAAATTGCCAAAATTGCTGCATTTTGCGATGTTTCGTCATGGGCAAAAATAATGTAAACTGAAAAAAAATATGACCGGAATATCGTTAATGGAAGATCGACACCTTAAGAATAAGAAAAAAAATTATGCCGCAGTAATGTCTCAAAAGTAATTCAGGATCTACGTCGCCATCGGAAGCGAGGAAGGAACCACCAGGAGAGTTTCCTTGAAGGCGGTACAAACCTTGAATGCCCCATGGTTCTCGACCGGGAAACGCATCTGCAAGAACCTCTAGCGCGCAATCGCGCTTGGTGCATGCAGTCCCAGAAATTCTCCGAGATTGTTGTCAAACCGCAGCCAGTCACACGCACCGCATACGAATGTTCAAGCACGTTGTCCTGGCTCAAATCGAGCGGCGGCACTGGGAATCATGCGATCGCGCCGCTTCCTCACACTGTCCGTCTCGCTTACGCCCCACATAGCGCCAGCACCTTATGCGCCTTTAATTCCTCCTCCTTTCTCTGCTATAGAAAGGAGGAGGAGCAGCATACCTGTTTGATTTTGTGGCTCCTGGCGGACGAGATCTAACAGATATGCGATAAACAGCTCTGCTGCAGAACATTGCAAGTGATGCAGCACCCAGATTCGTCCTTGCGTAGCTTGTCTTCCCGTGGCAGATTTGTGGTCCCGTGACAAGGCGCGATGCGAGCCAAAATCAGAGCGAAATATTATTTCATGTAAAAATCTAGTGTAATATTTACTGAGCTGTAATATTTCGTAAGAAATACTCGTTAGGCAATCATAGCGCTGGAAATATCATCACCAAAGGTGGCCGCCCAATAGCAGATAGCATATATGCGAAAGAATAGCTTTCTGGAATTCGACCCCGGTTGTTTCTTGCCGGCAACATGACACTTGCACAGGTACTACCGCTATAGTACTCTGTCGACCACTTTTGTGCACACGTGTACTACATGTGCCGTGCCCTCTCTCATCGCCAGAAAGGTGCCGGAACGCTCGGCGGCTCAAGATTCGACATGGCTGCATGTTCCGTTTGCCGCTCTGGTACGGTCTGGTCATGCAGATTTTGTTTTTTTCCCCTTTTTCCTGGGAGCAAACTTTTCCTGCCTCGCGCTTGAAGATAAGAAAGGGCTCGGTGAACGACAGAGGAGCCTGTCTTTGTGGCCCGTTATCTCGAACGCCGCAGTGGCCTCAAAGGCGCTCGAGTTCTTTTGTGCGCGATGTGCGGTCCGTTCGTCCTCTATTCTCCGTGTGTCCAGGCTGACCATTCAAGGGAGTTGAACCGCAAATGAGGGCCTCTTCATTATGTCGTTGGCTCGTCGCTGTAATATGCAGAGTGCGCGACGACCGCTTCTTTTGCCTTTTCCTGCCGGTCTGCAAGTGGCATTCTTCGCTTCGAGGAATGCGAGACGTATACTGCTGTAGCAAGCAAACGAGCCTGACGGAAGCCGTGCGCGAGCAGGCGGTCTACGGCGAGGAGCATCGGGCAGCCGTATACACGCGTGCCGTTGGCATTGTTGTTCATGTGCGTGACACCCGTACACTCGAAGACGCCTGTCGTTGACGCAGTATCGGCTCACTTCCGCTCGGTCAGAGCCTCTGGACGCCACCTGAAGCTCACTGTATCTGCACAACGGAACAACTTTCGACATCATGATATGAATTGCCGCGGTGGTCTAGTGGATATGGCACTCGGCTGCTGATCCGAAGTCGCGGGATCGAATCCTGGTTGCGGCGGCTGAATATTGATGGGGGCGAAATGTTGAGGCCCGTGTATATTGCGATGTCAGTGCACGTTAAAGAATCCCAGGTGATCGAAATTTCCGGAGCTTTGCACTACGACCTCTCCCATAATTATATTGTGGTTCTGGGACGTAAAAAACCAGAAATCAATCAATGCTGGTGTCACCATTGATTTATAGCAAGATTCCTCCGACACCCTTCCAAGTGGTTGTCCCTATAGTAGGCTTTTTCTTTCTTTAAGATAACGGTAGCGGTCAGAACCAAGTGCCTAGATCAGGCGAATATATAGTGTAGATGGGACTTTGTTTGGCGTGTCATTATTAGACCTAGTTAAGATTTTTCTTGACGTCATACGCTGCCTTTGTTAATGCGCCACATGCATTGTGTGACGATCGAGGCATTGTCGAGAAACACCTTTGGTTATCTTCCCCTAACGTTTTAAGTACATAAGAATTTCTATGCCGACTCAACGACGAATCTGAGCACGCGTGTCGCGTGAGACGAGTCGCTATAAAGAAATAAATTTACAAAAGAAAAACTTCAGTTGGCAGGTTTCGAACCTATAGGGACAAGGCCCCGAAGCCGCGTGTCTCACACACGGTGCCATACACAACCCCGCTTACCCGAGCCATATGAATTCTTTAGAAGCGCGAAAAGCTGCGCCGGTCGAGGAGATGCAAAGGGACTTCTAAAAAATAATCAAGTTATATTACAAATTACAGCTGGCCGAAAGTAATGAGATTATGTAACTATTACTGATGAAAAGTAATGAAATTACCTCGGATTATTGTAAGAAAAGTTCATAATGCATGCAGTGACTCAAGTGTGCATTATCTACAGCCCATGTACATCGAGACTAACACCTAAACAGTTGCCGCGACCTTGCTTGGATAACGAATAGTTGGGCGGCGGGAGGACCTGGATCAACGGCCTACCCTTAACAAAATAAATGGATGTTGAATTTCCATTGCCCAATGGTTTGAAACACAATTGAATCAACTAGAAGAGAAGCTCAGTGGAAGATGGATGCTTGAATCGATGAACAAATCGCAAAGTACGATTTAAAACAGGGAATGTCGCGGATATGTACAAGGAGCGGTTCTTTGGAAGCTCTCGCTCTTGCCATTTATATTAGTCACGCTAACACCTGTCACCCAAATACCCCTGCCCCCAACCCCACCGCCCCTCCTTTTGTGTGTGTGTGTGTGTTCGCACGTGCTGCTCTTCTCCTCATCTCTTTCTGAGGACGGGGGAGAGTGTGCAAAGGCGTACATAAACGAACGCTGGAGAAGGCAGTTGCCGCCCTGACGAAGACAAGTCCGCTTGTCGAAACGTTGGCTCCCGCGACATTCCCTGTTTTAAATCGTACTTTGCGATTTGTTCATCAATTGAATCAACTGAAATTCAATAGATCTTTAACGTCCATTGAGCATCTACAACTAGACAACAATGATATTTCCATTGTCTCAAATCTAAGAAGTTCCATAGATTTTCCACCATACACTATATGCAGACCCACCCTCTCCCCCACCCCTTATATTCATTCCCTCCTAAATTGGCCTGTGTGTATAATGCGCCTGCGCGACAGTTATCGGGTTCTCGATGCTGGTTGTGCAGTCATAATATGAATGTACGTTACATGATGCCCCACTCGGTGGCATTTGCCAGCTCGCTCCTTCCTTCTTCCCTTTGTGTCCTTGTGCCTTTTGTGTTACCATACCTAATAATAATAATAAAATAATAATAATAATAATAATAATAATAATAATAATAATAATAATAATAATAATAATAATAATAATAATAATAATAATAATAATTGTTTCTATCCGTCCATCCGTTAAAATAGCCATTTCTACCTTACTTATGGCAGTAATAACCTTATGAAGGTTCCACCACCGCTTTTTCTAAAGGGAGAAAAGGCACTCCGTTTCAGTCCTAACTCCTTTAACGGGCTAAGCATGTTAATGGCGTACTCATCTTTATTTCGATTACATCATATTGAAGAACAACAGGTAATTCATAGAAATTACATGTAAATTCAATGCAATAGCGAGTGAGCGAAATTTCAGTGGTTACGCGGTGGCTACTTTTCAATACTGGTACATTCAATACGTCATCAGTTCGGCAATGGTACTACCCAAATAAAATTTTGTTGACCGCACAATAAGATTTCAATAAATTTTTCACGAACTTTCAACAATTTTCATATGCAATATCATGTGACGATCTACAGTGCTTGAAAAAACAAGGGCAACAGATGAGAACAAAACACGAGCGCTATCTCATCTGTCGTCCTTGTTTTTTCAAGCGCTGTACGTCGACACAAGGTCGGACCAAAATGCCGAACTTCAGTATTGGTCAACCCATCGTAGTTCTGTGCTTAAAAAAGCCTCTTTCTTGGTGGGACACGGTCACACGTTGCAAAGCTCTGCATCACGTCACTGAAGTGTCTGAGAGTCTGAAAAGCACGGAATCATTGTGAAACGGCCCCTCTTCTCTGGAGATTCGAAGGTCGTGTCCTTCCAAGATTGTTATTCGGGGCTTCGAGATGGGACGCTACGCGAATTGTCTGAACGTCTGTGGGCCTGCAAATCAGGCTAACCTGTCTGTGTTAATTTTCTTTTTTTTTTCTTGGGGGGGGGGGGGGGGGGCAATTTCTTTATGCTATACGGGAAGCTGACATGCTAATACACATTTAAGTCAGAAGTAACTGGGAAAGTAAGGAGTAATTTTCTTGCAATCCCTCACTTGAAGTGATTCATTAAATTCCTAAGTCACCAGTCCACAAAAGTAATTAACTATGTTCCTCATTACAGCGAAATGTGGTTTTATTGCTTATTTTAATTACTGAATGTAACTATTGCGATTTCATTATTGCCAAGTCCGGCCGTGTGGTTCATGTTTAGACGCGAGAAAACCCAGCGAAAACCCAACAGAAGGACGAAAGAACAGGCACACTCACTTGTGTGAGTTGTGCGATGTCAGTGCACGTTAAAGAACCCCAGGTGGTCAAAATTTCCGGAGACCTCCACTACGGCGTCTCTCATAATAAGAGCTGGTTTTGGGACGTTAAACCCCACGAATCAATCAATCAATCACTTGTGTGAGTGAGCACGCCTGTTCTTTCGTCCTTGTTGTGGGTTTTCGCAAACGTGAATTCTATAAGAACAGGCGGTGCGGAACACTTGTAAAAGAACACTCTTTATACGAAGCGTTTGTTGAAAGATTTCGTTTGCGGTCGAATAAGAAGGACTAGTGAAGCCGACGTGGAACATTATACACAACAGGAAAATTTCGACATTCTGAAAATCTATAGTGTCAAATATACGCGCTTCGGTGGTCGCGGGATCCGCTTTCTCCAGGGCTGTTGCAGACGCCGACGAACGCTAGAAATAAGTTGAAACTTGAAAGACTCCGATGCTGCCCTACAACAATGTTCCAGTGGTTCTACGATGAAAAGAAGAGAAAGGAAAGAGAGGGAAACTATTTAAAGATAAAATAGGTGATTTCCAGGGGGGAGCCCTAGTCAAGAGCCCCACTGGCCTTAGCCGCCCGTCCAAACTGGTCGATCAGCGACTTCTGGTAGGCCAGGAATTACTTGTCAGATTTCTTTTTTTCTTTTTAGCACTCTGCAATTATGGAGCACGTAGAGGTAAGAATTATGCTGCAAAAAAAAAAAAACAACAATACAATATGCATGCGATGTAGGAGGCATCAAACCAGGCGAAACAGTTTGGTATAACTTTGAAGTATTGCGTATTCAGCGATGCATCTCAGAAGGAGTCTTGAATGAAACAGGACAGAGTGCCCATGACGACCCAATGAAGCACGCTGCGGATCCCGTTCCTCTGCAGCATTTCGCACGAAACTTCCGCTAGATTCTTGCAAAACAATTAGGATGGGAGGGTAGGGCTCATGTCATCGCTTGCAAATATCCACTGTGAGAGAGAGAGGGAAAATAAACTTGATCTAAAAGTGGTCCGGCAATTTCCTTCGGAGCGGAACGGCGGAATATGGAAAAGAACACAGAAACGATACAAGAGGCGTTTCAAAGCAGCGTGAAAGCCATTAATATAGGACGTACCGATGAATAGACAAGTATAATCTCTCCTACTTTTCACGTTAGTGGAAGTCACTGAGAACTGCTGGAAGCATGGAGAATATGTGCGGCTCGTGTGCCAGTTTGAGCCGGCAGTAGCGCAACATGCAAGTCCAGCGCGAATTATGAGGTGCCGCGAGGCAGCTCTCGTTGGAAGAGTCCATCGCTCTTCTCACGTGTAGCTGAGTCCTTCAGGTAATCCAATCAATGTCTTGAATTTGAATACGTTTAATACGAATTTTAAAAAACGCATTTTTGCAATGGTGTATACCGCTGTAACGTTTCTGGCTGTTATTATAAAAAAAAAAACTGCGTTGGGAATTGTGGCTTTTTAAAATCATGTGGCTTTGTGCACGTAATTGTTTGATCCTGTAATTATTTCTTTTGTAATTGTTGTTTTTGCCTATTTAAATGTCCACTACCGTTAGATCAGGCAACAACCTTTTGATACACTGTTGATCCTCTCTGCTTTGTGGAAAATAAGAAATAAATTCAAATCTCATAAAAGAAAAATCTTAGGAGTCTTTTTAAAAAGGACTCTTGAGTGCGAATGCCAAGACTCAATTTTGGTAGTCGAACACGTACCATTTGACAGTCGAGCATCACGTAATTCGGCCTAAAGTCTAAAGTTTGACATTCAACCACGAGTTTCTCATATCCGCGTGTCCTATGCTGGTAGGAGACACACATCATTTTATTATCGCTAATCGTGACGTTAATGGCAAGCGTGACAAGTTACTGACGTCATGACCTGTTAGTCATGTTAGTCATACATACCCTTCCATGCCAATTTTGGCATCTATCAAGTCAACGAGACGCCAGTGTTTATTTTTTTGTACCGTGCTTTTGTATACCATATTTTGCTGCCACCGTTTTTTATTTTTTTATTTTTTTTGTTTCAAGGCCACCTTCGCGTGAGACGTACACAGACACGTGAGCCGCCCCTTCGTCATGCAGCTTCGTGTACCCCCACCTGCTTCAACTCTCACGCATCTCTATCGCACATCAGTCGCAATTTGCATCTTCATATCGCACATGACAACCGTCGAAGGAACGGTAAGTCCGCAGCTGTAGCCGCAGCAACGCGTAGTTTCTATATAGCGTTCGGTACCTGACCGAGACGCCGCTTTCTCCGTGCATAACAGCACAGGAAAAAGACTGCCGTTCAGTGCCTGTCGCTCAATCAGAGGTCGTTCTTGACAGGTTCGTCCACCCGGGGCAGGTTGTGCAGGAAATCGTCGCGCATGAAGTCCTACCGGGCGGAGACTTTCCCCAACTGATGCCACGGAGGCCTCTCTTTATGTGAATGCATACGTCGGCGGCTGGCGTAATACGCCTATAGCCTCGGCCGCAGTATTTCGAAATCATCGGTGACCTCGAGTTTTGTATAAGGCCTAGATTGTAACGTGCATCATGCATGATTATGCGGACAGACTTTCCGGTAAGCGAGGGAGACACCAAGAGGCAGGTTGTAACCGCTTGAACAGAACTGTGCGACTGTGCTTGTTGTCGTTGTTGTTTATTCTCCTTCTTCTTCTTCGTCGTCGTCGTCCTTCTCTGTCTTCTTCATCCTTCTCTCTCTCTCTCTTTTTTTTTTAGCGCTGCAAAACCACATCATGTCTTGTTTTTGTTCTCTCCTACTGACCTTCTGAGAAGATGAACAGGATGTTTCTGGAACGCGCGTATACTTGCACAGATGATGCGTTCTAGTATTATATACGTTTTCACGCGAATTCTTCAGCGCAAGACATTGCACAGCGCGCGAGTGGTTTCACAAGCAGTTTAGGGTTTTACACTTAAAAAACAAACGTATTCAAAATTTCTCAAGGAAAACATCAGCGCATTAATTATGATACAGCACTATCATGTAAAACTAACAATTAATACAGAATGCAACCTACACTATTAATTAATCTTCAAGAAAAAAACTCGATTTGGAATCTGCCAAGTAAGGGAGTGAGAAGCCTCTAGACACAGTACCAGCTAGACTCACATTACCAGCATTGGTTCGTATTGCCTGCTGTCGGTTAGTGTGGTCAGTGCACGCATTCCCGATTCCATTTAAATGCTCACCACCTAGCGGGCTCGCCTGGAAACAGGTGATCCAGGGTCGGCGTATAAAAACAGCACGTTATCGCATTACAATGCCCTAAGGAAACATCTGCATAGTTCTTTAATCGTCACCATGCCGTCGTGAACCAACCCTAAAATGACAAAAATCAAGTAAAAAATCTACTGTCGTGCACCTATATGTGTCATCGCGGTGGAAAGGCCGCAACGCACCGATTTCCGAGAGATGCAAACAATGCTCTACGAAGGGCGACGCAGATAAGAAATTCGCGCATCGGCAAGAAATTGACGTACATTATGCTGGTTTGTCCCGAACACTTCAATCGCGACTTCTTTCTTCCCGTTGAATCCAGCATTTACGTTTGTGTGTGTTACCTCACTTCTTTCTCCCCACCGAGCGGAGAACTATTTACGTGTGGGTTATTTTAATTTCATATGGGCTTCTCAAATTTCGGATGTGCACTTTCGTCTATAGACAATGGCTTTTATGTATATCAGATATACACGAAATTTCGCTACACTCGTTTTCTGCACTAGCCGTAAATGTTATTGGAGCTTAAACTAACCGGTAGAAATATTTTCGCTGACTTGCCTTTCAACGCATTCAGCACATTATAGTGAACCGGTAGGTACGATGCACAGACGTACGTTATGTCTGCTTTTGCTAGGCAATGTATGCGGACAATGTCGTGTTCTCAGTGTGACACGTTGGCATTTTGTCTGTTCGCAAGTAATATGGGAGCAACCGCGAACAGCTCTTGCTCTATAGATTTTGGGGCATTCGGCATGGGTACCGTACCGCTACTTCGCTTCGCGACGATGTCTGCGCAGATGAATTCCGTGTGAATAAGGCCGATTCCAAGAAACGCATCACTGAGAGGCCTGCTATACCCACAAACAGTAGCTTACCTCAACCACTGGATCGCTTAGAAAGTCCCTGATTTTCAAAACATACATGAAGCAGGTCGCCGAACAGGCTGGACGTTCGCATGCAAGACGCAGCTATACTTACGTCGTTTCGTCCATGAAATCTTTCAGACCGATTTAATATTAGATGGTCAGCAGCACGCACCTTTAACCTTCGAAAAAACACTACGACTTAATGCCACAATCCAGAAATTTCAGCAAAGGCCCTAAGTAAAAAAAAACCGCCGTGACCCTGGATATCGTAGCCAGAGTGACCTCTATCGTAGCCATCCTTGCTTATTTGACCAGTGTTTCCACATGAATTAGCGTTTTGCGGAGTCGCGAAGATTACATACATGCAAGGCATGGGCAGCACGCACGACGGTTCCCCTTGCAGAAATTTGACGCAATGTCTGTTTCGGTGTATCTTTTTCTTTTTTCTTACTTTGGCCAAGATGTGAGAAGTATGAAAAGTTACATCAGAAGTACTATGGAATGCCAATCAGAATAGAGTAATCAGGATGAAATTAACAGTGAAGATTACGAATTTATGAAAAGAACCGTCCTGAATAAACTATGAATTTTGCAACAGTAGAGCATACAGTCCCGTGACAATGTCCTAACGAGAAGGCTCCCAAGTACAGCATACTGGAGACGGAAGATTCCAAGCCAATCCTATGAAAATAATCTTTCAACGTCTGTTTTCATAATGAGGATAACGGGCTGAATTTTAAGAAATAATGATCGATAGATTCGTCTTCGCCGCAATATGGAAACAAAGGCGATGGGGCCAGACCAGCTCTCTGCATATAAAAGTTTAGTTTTGGAATGCGAAAATGCTATTGCCTAATGCATAACTTCTAGTTTTCTGGAGGTGAATGCATTTCTATTCCAAGGAGATAAGAGGTGTCAATAGTCATTTAAATTAGTTAATAATGAACTATTAGATTCTTGGCTTACAGCTCTACTTCTAAATCCCGCGGCAGTTATGAGCGCTGATGCTGGAAGTAGTGAGACAATTAGACCACTAAGAGATGCTCTCTCCAAGCTGTCCGCCATTTCATTAATTATAATTCCTTTTTGGCCAGGCACCCATATCAGTCCAATTACCGTTACATGACTAGGGACAAGGGAATGAAAAGTAGGTAATATGCGTGAATCACTGTTTGCAGTAAGACCTGTAGATAATGATAAAGAATCTGTGACGATTACGACTGATGAGGTCGCTGAAATTAATTTTCGTAGGGCCATAACATCAGTCAGAAATTCTGCCAAGAATACCGATAAGGAATCAGGAAGTCTTAGTGAAAAAAAAATGTCCAATTAAAACTTTCAGAAAAAAATGCGAATTCCACATTTTTCGTCGATTTGTGAAGCACCTGCAGCACTGACATCTTTGATGTGTAAGTCATCTAAATGATTTTGTAATAGACCGTTTAAGGTATTCTGAGGCAGATATCTAGCGTTGTTCGGTGTTATCAAAGATAATTTGAAGATTGGCTCTTTCACCAGTTGGAGAAACGTCGCATAACCGTATGGCTGATGCATGAAAACTATTTGGAGTTTTATAGGATATTCGTAGTTCTTCAAGAACGTCTGAACGGTAAGTAACCGGAATCTGCACAGAAGCGAAGGCAACCGAGCTTCTAGGTAAAGAACATTAGTAGCGTCTGATTTTGGTAATCCAAGGCATGGACGAAGAAAATCCTGTTCCAGAAGAATTAGGGGATGCAATTTGTAATTGGGAGCGCCCGAATATAGCAAGTACCGAAATTCTAAAACAGGGCGCACGTTATCATGATAAGCGTGTCCCTCCACATACCTGAACGATTGTTGCTAATTTTGCGCAGGATGCCAAGCACGCGCACTCCTTTTTTAGCTATGTAATCGATGTGTGTGCGCCAGAGTATGTGGCTATCATAAATTACTCCTAGATATTTCACCTTGTCCAATTGTGGAATATGCTGAACGTTGCAAGCAAGTGTTATATTAACAGAGTCATTTAATGGGAACACGATGATAGAGCTCTTGGCAACATTGAGGGACAAGTGAATTAACCAGTCTTCTATTGCGAACAAGTTTGTAAACGATTATACAGAGAATGTAAGCCACTGTCTGATGCGAAGAATTAACGCGATGTCGTCGGCGTACACGTAGGTGTATACACCATCATGGCTGGGGATGGAACTTAGTAGCACATTAAACAGCAGGGGGGAAGTCGCAGCTCCTTGAGGAACCCCGCGTAACTGTCGACGACGGCTAGAAGAATGACCTTTTAAAGAACAATAACTCTCTGTCGTTTGAAAACTCATGAAACCACCTCACTATATAATTGGGGAATTTGTAACTCTTCAGTTGGTGTAATAATATGTTACAGTCTGCACTATAGGCTTTAGATATAACTAATGCTACCAGAGCAGCTATTTGTCTGCGGCAGCGCGCTAATTTTATTCGGCTTTCTAAGTGCACATGAGCATGCTAAATGGACACATCCGGGTGCAAAGCCAATTTGGTGGAGGCTAAGAAGATCGTTGGCCATGTGAGCACAGATAATTATTTCTATCAAATTTACTAGATTAGAGGTCAGAGCAATCGGTCGAATATTGTCAAGAGTATCATTTTCCGTTATTTTTAAGAACTGGTATTATTTCAGCTAGTTTCCAGTTAGAAGGAATCCAAGAATATTTTAACGAATGATTCACAATGGCTAAAAGATCACATTGAAAAGAATTTCTAACACGTTTGCCGTGATTCCATCGCCTCCGGGGGCCGAATTTGGAATCTTTCCCATAGCCGTAGCCAGTTCGCTAAGCGAAACTTCAGTGAAATCATCAGTCGACATATTAAATCGGCTACATGGGGACAAGAGGGATGAGAATCTGCTTCCTAGACCCTCCGCTATATATTTCAACATCTGTTGTTTTTCTTCCTCAGATAAAGTTGAGTCAATATTATGTGGACGCAAATGCACACTGTCTTTGTCACAACTGCGGCTGGCGGGCGCACGGGTTGCACGTGCAAGCAGAAGGAAAAAGAAGGCTTCTTTTTCCTTCTGCTTGCACGTGCAACCCGTGCGCCCGCCAGCCGCAGTTTTGCCAGTGCATAGTATAGTGCGCCGAGGTCATGTGCGCAAGAAAATAAAGAAGCGCGCGTGGGAACTTCGCACATTGGACATTGCATAAAAGAAGTGTGCACGCACTCTTGGTACTCTTGGGGACCTGAACTAATGATGATGGTAGTCTTGTGATACACGCACACATTACGAGAGCATGAAATGCTTCGCATACAAAATAAATAAAAAGTATTAGTCTATTGCGCAGCGTACGCGAATCCATTAGCTGTCTTTATTAAGTGACCTTGGTATATGCGACAGAGCCGCCACGAACACCTTTGCAGCGCTTTTATGTGGTGCGCGTCACCGCTGCTTCCCTTTTCTGTCCACGCCGTTCGGAATAAGGAAGCCTCAACGTGAAATGTACATACGTTTCGCAGAAGCCCTTTCGAAAGGTAGCTGTATATATATTGTGACATCATCGCTATCTTAGACAACCATTATAATAAAGAGGCCCCATATGGCCATATCAGGCATTTGGCAAATTGGGCTATATATGGCGCGTGTCCGTATATGACCATATTTTCCCAATTTGTTACAGAGGCACATATGGAGGCCCGTAGGCAGGAATTTTTTTTCTGGAGGGCCCCACTTGCTGAAGACCTTGAGTTTTTGAGAAAAACATCTATTTTAATTACTTTTTTTTCGGTAAAAAACTGAGTATTAACAAGAAGTGACTTATTAAATGCAACGTTATTAATAGGCTTAAATTTTGTTATTAGCACTACACTATATATGTTATCAACACTACCCCCCAACCAAAATTTCGGGAGGGCCCCGGTCCCCTAAGCACCCCCTTCCCCCCCCCCCTCCCCCAGATATCTAGAGGAACTGCCATGAATGGCTGTATCAAGAATCGGAAAAACATGGCCATATAGGAACACGTGCCACATACAGCCAGATACGCCCAATTTTTTATATGTCCATATATATGGCGTTTGTAAGGGAGGAAAAGCATACGTTCGCTGCGTTCTGTTGCACGAAGAAGCCTGGAGGTTATCAAGGGACGTTGTGGTGACTTTCATGCCTATCTCATATCTCGGGGACGTCCAATCTAACAATTCAGCAAGGCAAAAGCCGCCCAGCACCACCAACAAAACAACTTCTGTGTTGTTAATTAAAGCAAACGAAAAATTACGAGGCTACCAAATTCACTTGTTAGACTGCTTGTTCAGTGAACCTTTCTTGAAAAAACTTGAATCAAAAACTATAGGGCGCCACCTTATACGCGTGAAATTTATTATTATTTTAGACGCGAAGCAACTTATATGGTGTAGCCTGTTCCGTCCCTGCGCCGTCCACACCCCCACTGCGCATGCGCAACAGCTGGCCCAATTAAGCTGGCAAGGAACGAGAACGCGCCCTCGCCCGCGAGAGACAACGCTGACGTAGGCAGCGCCTGCTAGCAAGTTCGATTGAAAAAACCGACTGCTCGCGCTGCACAACCGTTCACCGGCCATCCCGTATATATAGGCACTGGATCTTGACCTGCAATGTAGTGCCGGTGGGAAATTTCTCTAGTTCGTAGTTGAATCATAAGGATTCGCAGCGTGTGCATTAACTAAATGTAATCCGGATCTCGGCACGATCTACGATGTGAGCGCAGGAACCAGGAGCATAAATGACAACGCGTGTGTAAATATGCACACGCGTTGTCGCTCATTTACATGCATGAGTGGGCAATGTCACAGGTGATTTACGGTAACACCGAACGATCCCCAGTGCTTCGTCCACTCGTCATGGCTCACTTCGTGGAGATGTGTGAGGAGGAAATAACTTTATTAAGTCCGGAGGAACCCCTCCCCACCCACTTTTGGTTTAGTGGAGATGTGTGATATTTTTTTTTTCAGTACTAGCAAGACGCGACTTGTCAAGTTCTTTTCCCATAGCAGAAGCTTTGTATCATTTCGCTTGAGCGTAATCAATACGTCCTTCCTCGGCAGTCTGACAGGATCGGGACGACCACGCACTCTACGTGCACGACATTGGGTCTAGTCTCCGGTATTAACACTCTGGGACTAGCCAGCTGTACTTCTAGAGAAGTCGATCACTCCTAATTAAGTAAAGTCACTGCTAACCTGAATTCGCATATTATTTTGACGCGATAGCGTTAAGGAGCTCGTACTGCAGAAAATCCGGTGTCGGCGTAGTCGTCCGGAGGATATAATCATCTCTAGCTACAGGTATACCGCCGTAGCAACGCGGAGCACACCAAGCAAGCCCCCCGCCGTGGCTCAAGTACTTCAGTGAACAAAATTCAACTTATAGAGGGGAAATCTGCGAACAAAAATCGTAAATTACGATTTCACTAACACACATGAAAGCGCGGACTGTAATTCTCTTACGAGGAAACATGATTACGTTTCCACGAAAATCGAACAATTCCAGAACTTTATAGAGAAGGCGCCAACGCGGCGGCTGTGCGCGTGACATTTGCATAAGCGTGCAAAGCTTCCGCTACTCGTGGATGCCGACAGAAGAAACTTTGACGTCAGCGCTACGGCAAAGTGCACCGCAGTGCGGGCTCGCTCTTCACACTCGTGTGATGGATTCGGTACCGTTGTTCTGGTGCCAGGCGCGCTGCGCAGGCTTCCTCATCGACGAGTACTGATGGGGCATGTATACTTCAACTTGTACCCGACCGCGAAGGACGCCACGCAAGACGGAGGCAGAGTGGGAACTAATAAAGGAATGTCAATTGTGCCATGACACCTACGCAGTTATGTGACTCAAGAGCCCGGCGAGCGAATGAGAAGGCGGTGCAAACGGGGCACGATAACTCTAAGCTACATTACTGTAGTAAATTAAAGTTTGTAAATTTATACACAAGAAAATCGGCACTGCAGAGTCGTCTTAGGAAAAAAAAACAAAAAAAAAACTCGATTTCTCCCAGATTATCACCTTCAAAAATAGCGCCCGATTTTTACCCCTCGAAAGTAAGAAAACATAAAACCCGAAAACTAACAACGGTCGCGGGATCGAATCCCGGCTGCGGCGGCTGCATTTTGATGGGGGCGAAATGTTGAGGCCCGTGTGCAGTGCGATGTCAGTGCACGTTAAAGAACCCCAGGTGGTCGAAATTTCCGGAGCCCTCCACTACGGCGTCTCTCATAATCAGAACTGGTTTTGGGACGTAAAACCCCACAAAACAACAACAACAAAACGAACAACCTCCGGTATATTATATACAGACGACTATAGTTGCCAGTGCGCTGCCCTACGTGTGTTGCGCGCTATTCGCCAAGAAAAGCAACATATATAGTTCGGGAACTTTCGCAGACAAGCTCACTTCAATATATATATATATATATATATATATATATATATATATATATATATATATATGTGTGTGTGTGTGTGTGTGTGTGTCATCAAAGGATCACGTTGAAAAACAGAACATTTATTTGACGTTTCGGCCGCGAGACCGGCCTTTTTCAAACTTAGAATGGACGCTTCTAAGCTTGAAAAAGGTTGGTCTCGTGGCCGAAATGTCGAAATAAATGATATATATATATATATATATATATATATATATTCCACGCATAGCTGCGCTGTCTACTCTTCGTGCGTGTGTACATGTAGCGAGCGGCATGTCCGGAAGCACGCAGGCTCGAGCGGGGAGCACGCAGAGGGCCCATCCGAAAGGGCGACCATCAGCGCGGCGGCTCCCGCGTAAACACACAACCGCAGCGCGAAAGAGGAGCTGGCACCGCGTGGTCCCCGGCCAGTCCTCGAGGCAATTATACACAACGCGGTCGCTGATTGCGGCCGGCCATTAGTGCGACGCGGTCAGGTGAAAGCGTCGCTCCACCGGGCATTGTATTTCGAATCGGGGAAAATGGAACAGCCGAGCGCTCGTCTTCACCCCGCAGTTCAACGCTGCAAACACCGTCCCACTCTCGAAAACAAAGGCAGGGCCATCCTCGGGTCGCTGTTTCGTGACACGCATGTGCGGAGTCACCGGCTTTTTTGTTTTTTTTTTCTTTCCTTCGTTCTCTAACTTCCGTATTTAACGGTGCGTCCGCATCCTGCACGTTCGGGCCCAATCTCGAAACTCGACTCCTCATATACTCCCATCTCCTCGTTTTCCTCAGCTGCCATTGTGGCTTCAAATGAACGAACGAAGAAGAAGAAGAAAACGTCGGTGGCGAAGGACCGCGGTGGGAGCAAGCAGAAGGAGCGTCGCGAGAGCGCCACTTTTCGCGAGCACGAGGAAGTCGCACGAGAAGTCGAGCTTCTGGTTTCTAATCGTGACAACGTCCGCTGCCAAACGACTCGCGCTGCCAATAGCCCGCGCACCGCGCGACACGCCAGACAATGGGGGCGGCGAAGAGAAAAGGGCAGCCAAGAAAGTCAGCTGCGCCAAGAACAAACTGCGCCGAATGAAAGAACGAGAAGAAAGAAAAAGAAAGCGAAATTGTAGCGGTCCGGCCGAGTGGGCTTGCGCGATCGAGAAAGTCGCAGCCGGCCAGAAACTATACGCGGCACGCACGCCCGCGCGTGGCTATTTTCGAGATTTGAATACCGCGGCAGCTGAATTCGCGCAACAAGAGCTCGTTGCCAGTGGCCTACACCAAATGCGAACGCGTTTGCTGATCGGGACGCAGATACAAGGCCCACTCGGGAGCGGTGCACGCCCCTTTTCTTGCATGAGAACGTTGCGCACCATAAGTTATTGAGATGCGAAAGTTAGTCAAAAATAACGTTATCTATATCACGTGGAGTGCACGTTGCTGTGTGCGAAAGTGCAAAAGTAAAAAAAAAAAAAAGGGGGGGGGGGAGGGGGTAAAATACTCTACCTTTAAATTTAAGTATACTCGCTGACACAATGGTAATTTCGATAACATCAAAGACCCATGCGCGCAACACGGAGCAAAGCTTGTACCACGTTCTTACGAAGCAGCCCTTTCGACTCCGACAGCACTGCAGTACGCTTGCATTGCTTCACAGTACTCCACATCGTCTCCTCATCCGAGCCACCTTTTTCGTTGCCTGCATGGTTCGCGACGGGCCTGTTAAAAGGTTATACGAAGGTTGAATAAAAATAACGCTAGTTCTCATATATATATATATATATATATATATATATATATATATATATATATATATATATATATATATATATATATATATATATATATATATGTGTGTGTGTGTGTGTGTGTGTGTGTGTGTGTGTGTGTGTGTGTGTGTGTGTGTGTGTGTGTGTGTGTTATGCCGACCACGTGTTCTGTCCAGGAAGACTTCATAGCCATTCCGTGTACAGAATACGCCTTTGTGGCCGCACTCTCTCCCCTTCCTGTACCCTTAAAAGGAGGGTGCTCTGCAACAGCCTTTTACTCCGATGAAGGCCGGTCCACCGGCCGCAACGTCAGTAAATTTATATTCTTTTTGTTAATCGTGTGAATCTCTTCTTTTGAATATATATATATATATATATATATATATATATATATATATATATATATATATATATATATATATATATATATATATATATATATATATATATATAAAGTGCTTTCGCGGGAAACATACGTTTAATGTTGCAAATGTGGCTATATAGACGAGTCATACTATTCTTATTCGAGTGGTGTGCAATTTTTCTTACACATCGGACGTGACCAATGGAGCCGAAGATAACGTAGCTTTCGGGCGTGTAGCTTCTAGAGAGAAGATATGCACTCACAAAGCATACACATGACCTACACATAATCGTCGGGGGCACGACATCGCCGATATGTTCGCTGAGACGGTGCATGATATTCTACCATCCAGAATGGCAGAATGATCAAAATTCTTCGTACTTACAGACAAAAATATAAGGGGGAGAGAGGAAGAGAGAAAATGCAAAGACGTAAGATGTCATTTCGCTGAAGGCGGAAGGGGCACATGCTTCCTCAAGGAAGCAGATGACTGAAACATTGAAATGGAAGACTGTAAAGAAGCCACAGCGAACAAGATAACAGACTGTATAACAACAATACAAGTGCTATTACAGCAGGAATGGTTAAAGTCTTCGGCTGCGAAAATGGCCGCGCGACTTGGGTGTATGTGAACTGTAACTACGCCGAATTCGGAAAAACTTCGCTGGGATCTGCTGCAGCCATTTGGTCGCAAATTGCCCAATGCAGATTTCCTTGACATTTCCTTGCTCCGTCCAACGAATAAGTCGCTCAAAAGAACGAGAGGATAGTACAAACGAGATGAAGGTGCGTCCTAGTCGTCAAGGTGTGCTTTATCCGCGGCCATGCGACAAGCATCCAATGCACTTTTTGGGCTCTAAACGAAGCCACCTATTGCTTCGTTAAAGAGTGGAGAGATCTGAAACGCAATGTAAATATCGCAAGTATGAAAAAGACACTGTCGGCAGATCATCAGAACACATTTCATGAGCTTAGGGTAACTTCTCATAACGCGCCCAAGTTACACGCATGCTGCGGCCATCGTTGACCATTTACATTTGCAGCCCCTCATCATTTCACCCTTTATAGCTTCAATTGAACGATCAATGAAGTTTAGTCGATAATCGGAGCGAAGCTCATTACCGCCTTCATCTGCATATACAGGCGTACCAGCTGCCGCTACATAGCGCAGTGGTTCCCATTTTTGCGTTGCTGAGCGCGATGTCGCTGATTTTATACCTGTCGCACTTCCATTGGTGTGAAATGCAAAAACGATCCTACACATAGATTCATATGCAAGAAACTCAAGTGGGCATGTTGCATGATCGGATTGTGGTTCTGGTACGCAAAACCTCACCCACAAGTTTCAAGCTTTCAGTAAACGTTCACAATGACAACTTCTCTGTATAACAGTCCTCAACCGGAGGTTAGAAGTTCTGAACACTGGCAGTACGGAAAGTAGGGTATCAAACCACTTGAGGAACCAACGGAAATTAAATTCTGAACTCGTTAAACAAAAGCGCCTTGCATACCGTTGTTAACGGTACAAGAAGATAGGTCGCTGTGGCCAACCATAATTCAAGCGCTGAATGTCCACGGCTAAGTGAAGGGGCTAAAGTGACCGCCGCATACATAATGCTCAAATGCTTCGTATATGAGGAAATATTACTGCACTTCGCTTCGCCTCAACAGCCTATAAATTGGGGGTTACACGTTTGTCAAGTACGTGTACGCCGATCCACCATACGACGTGTGCACGTCACGTGACCGCAAATAAACACAGGTGTCTTGGAACAGCGCATGAAGGTGCATCTTGACTTGCACACTACGCGAGGAGTGCATGGTATCTTGACCGCGACAATGTTTCTTTATCGAAGGTGGACCGTAGCGTGGGACGGGAAAAAAAGCCACCCACGCGGAAATATTGAGCCCCGGCATTTCCGCTAAAGGAGCACATGGTTGGCGGTGAACGGCCCTCTACCAACGCAGTGTGCGCACTGATCGGGCCATTGAGATGAACGGCGTACTCGACCAACGCGCTGCACTCGGAACGGGTCGTTTGAGAGGACACGGTTTTCGCGAATGGGTGTGCCCTTGCTGGACATCCCACGAGTGAGAGACGCCTCCATGTGGCCCCCAGCAATACGTGCGGGTCCAGGCGTGCTGAGGCAGGTAACAGTGCCACACGAAAACGGGCCAAGAACGAGTTAGAGTTGGGCAGATATACGTGAAAACCATGCAAGCTGTGGCGTGCATCAAGAGGAGTTACTAACCGACTGACTTAAGCATAAGAAAAACTGAACGAATGCCGCCAAAAAGATGGGGACGGGGGTTCATTAACCACCAAACCCGTTGATAACGAACCCTGCTGATACAACGAATAATGCTTTATACCGAAAACGCAAAACTATGTTAGCATTATTCATGTGAAATGCACTCCCTATAACGAACTGTACGCACTGGGTGTATCGAACCTAGTGCTTGCGATCCATAAACGCACACATGCACCGATGCAGCGGGCCGCCAGAGCAGCGTCTCAGTAGCGGTGGTTGAGAAAGACAAGAAACATGACAGACGGTGCGGCTGCGCCAACCACAGAATATCGTGTGAAAATCAAAGTGTGCACTTGAAGGAACGCGGAATAAGTGGCGTCGCATGCGTGCGCATTTTGTACGCTTTAAAAAAGGGTTAAGTATTTGAAGAGTCTAGTTTTGCTGCACAGCAGTAATGGTCATTGATCTCGCATGCTTTCAATGCGTTATAGCCGCGCACCCGGTCATATCGCGAACGGCGTGCAGACAACAGCGTGACTTCGCATTCTTTATAGTGGCGAGTTTTCAAGAAGGGAACATTTTTGCGTGTTTTCGACCGACTTTTTAGTATTACAGGGCGCGCAAGGTACTTGAGAACATTGTTCCTCATCGCCATAGACACAGGCTAATCATACGTACCTAGCCGTGCGGCGGCATTTTGGTTGACCCCTTATCATTCACACTGCATAGTTTGTTCAAAGATGGAAGCGTAGAGGTTGACGCAGGAAATAAAACGCTAGGCAGTCCTCGTCGCCTTGTCCGCCCACTATACTTGGAAACTGCCACCTTTCTGAACGTAACGAAGTCTTTCGTATACAAAGTGCGGACAGAACTGATGTATTCTACTACAAAACTATGGTACAACGCGACGCTCACTGCATTCGTAAGCATTTCCTGTAATGCCCTCTCATCGTGCTAAACGATATAATTTGTTGGTTCGTTGGTAATCAGCGATGAAGATGATATAGCACTTTCATGCGAAGCATCACAAGCGTTATTGCTCACTTTAAAAAATAATAGTAACAGGTTATACTTGGTGGCAGCAGTTCCAGCTAGTCGCAAATGGTACTCTGGAAGGACAGAAAACCGAAGCTGATACGGGCGCAGGAAGTGCCATTCGGACGACTCGGTTTATTCCTCCTTATTTCCTGCAGTCTATACCGGTTGTGTCGTGTGCTCGCGCCGCTTCGGTGTTTCCGTAGTACTTGTCAATTTTCACCATCCATCATGTTCTTGAGGGAGCGAAGGCGCCACTGGGATGACACGTAAGGATATACGTCGTCGATCACCGCAAGTAGCAACACGAGAAACCAGAACGACCACAGCGAGACGCTCCACGCGGCCGCTTTGGAAGCGCGGCCGAGAGCCAGGACGACAATGAAGGAAGCCGCGATGCGGCTCCCACTTTGAACAATGCAGTCAGCCACGAGGAAGAGCCGAGAAAAGCGTGGCCACTTGGAGCGATCGCGTAGCGTCGATGCCCGAGAGCGGCGTTCCGCTAGACAGACGAGAGCAGCCCAAAAGTATCTGAGGCAGCGGGTTCCCAGGCGAAAGATGCACTGTGCTTTTACAAAGCACGCGGTCGCACACCAGCACGAATGACTTGACGCTACAACCAGTGTTCACGAGTAACAGCGTTGAAGGGGGCGTGCGTTACGCAGCGTAACGTCAAAATATGTGTCTAGCTTCCATAATAATTACAGGCGGCAGCTTGCACACACCATTCGTGATCAATGATGACCTTGTTAAATTTGACTGCTGACCCGAAAGACGCGGGTTCGATTCCGGAGTCCGCGGCGGTCGCGTTTCCGACGATGGCGAAAGGCCCATGTACTATGTGGTTTCAGTGCACTTTAGAAGAACTCCGGGTGGTTAAAGCATCCGGAGTCCTCCACTGCGGCGTGCCTCGTAATCATATCGTTGTTTGCGCACGTAAAACCCAATCAATGTTGTTACGCTGACTACGTTAAATGACGTCAGTGCGCTACCGTGTCGTCACCGCGATTCACCGTCGATGCACTTCACACAACGATCACGTGCTGCACCCTTGCAATATTTTAATACTATCGCGCGAGCGCATGAGTGCAGGACAATGTATAGCGTCTAACAATCTCGAAAAGGAACGAGATTTTCTGTACGACGCAAGCGAGAACGGAGCACATCGGCGAAATGGTGAAGAGTTATGGGCATGCGCTCTGCACATATCGCAGTGCATGTGTCCTCGGCTGTGCTATAGGCGGATTCGCTCGCAGCTGAGGGTTACTCTTCGTTACTCTTCGAGAATACGCTATACCATGTTCCGAGGTCAGAGCCCGTGCGATATTATAAATTACAACAGTGTACACGTGCACAAAGCATGTTAACTTTGCCAACAGAATCATGCAGCCGCGTTCTTTGTCTTCAATTTTGCTCTTTGGGCGCTGAAAAATCGTCTTTTGCAAAACTGGAACATGTGAAACGTGATTTTTGATTTGTTTAATTAATAGACAGTGCGCCTTAGTTTTTCTTCTCACGCACTCACGTATTAGAAAGAAAGACGAGCGATCATAATTTTTTGTTATCAGCATTTCTTTCAATGTTATCATGTTATCAACGTTTCAAAGTTATGAGCATGCAAAATTTGTTTTGCAATGAACAAAGCAGAAGCATGGGCCAACGATTCTAGAGATTCCTAAAAAAAGACACTAGAGCTTCTCCACGTTCGAGCTTCGAGAGTTTTATTTCCTTCTTTTCTTGGAACATACAAAAAAGACACAAACACACATGCTTACTCTTCGTACATGTGGCTGTACATTTTTTAATCAATAACTTCGAAGACCTACGTGTAATGTCAACATCAATTTCATCTTTCCGGCTACTCATTCATAGTGCGGCGTTTAAAAGGTTGAGTCCCCCTCTGCACGAGATGAACTAACATGGGGAAGGAAGGAAGGAAATAGTAGAGAAGGAAAGGCAGGGAGGTTAACCAGTGTATGACAACCGGTATGCTACCCTGCACGAGGCGAAGGGGACAGGGGAGATTGAAAGGTGAAAGGAAAGAGGAAGAGAGAGAGAGAAAGTGGGCGAACATATAGCACATTCTCACAGTCAGTGGCAGCTGCATGGCACATGACATCACACATCGCTGTTACAGTCGCTTGTGCAAGTCTGTCGTCTTTAAAGGGGCCCTGCGACACAAATTGAGTAGGCCGTTTTTATCACTGATTCTAGAACTGTTGCACGCGGGGATGTCGCAGCGAGAGTAGAAACGCCGAAAGCAGAGTGGTTATAATTTTATTTCAGCGAACAAACCGCCCAAAATCGCCTTCTGTTTGAACTGAGGCGACACATAACGGAGATTTTTGTTACAGGAAGTGACATAGAGTGACGACATAGGAGGGGCCAGGCCGAGCGTTCTGATTGGCTTGACGCTCCAAGGTGCTTGTTACACACGTGTGGTGTCTGCTTGATCACGCTATTCAGTACCAAAATGTACTAAAATAGTTTTTATGCTTCGCAAGATAGAGAGAAAGTATCTGACATTACTTGCAAAACGACACCAGGGCCGGTATCTTATAAGGGTTCCAAAAGTGGACTGGTCCACTTGCCAGCGCGTGATTGGGTAAAACCGCGCTTGCGTCAGCAAAAGAGCGATTGTGACCAATCGGGCAAGGCCAAGTGGACCGGTCCACTTCGGGAACCGTTATAAGATATCGCCCCAGGTGTGTTGACGGCCGGACGCTATCTGCGCGCGCGCGCTCTGCTCCCGGCGTCTTCCGGTGTCGCTCTATAAGACGCGCGTTGCTATTGGACGCCTCCACTGACGTCAGCGGGAGAGCGAAATACGAAAGGTAATGTTGGTTTCATGCTGTCTGCTCGTGTTTTGAACTTCGAGGGCTAATAACTCCAGTTCTAGACCACCGATTCGCATAATTCCTTTTGCGTTCATCTCAGCATTCGATCCTACACACACTGCACTACTGCAGACGGCAGTTGAAAAAGTGTCGCAGGGCCCCTTTAAGAACTGCAGCAGCGCCTTTGTCACCTTCAATTGTGATGTCTTGTGCGGTCGACATTCCAAAATGGCATCAACCGACATCCGTCGCAGGTCAAGGTGAGCGAGAGTCCTCTGATGGCTAGGATAAGTAATCGTTCTTGCAATGCGTTCTTTTTGTACAAGTTAAATTTGTTCTCTAGGAACAGCTTATTTTTTGGCCTGCAAGGGGTATGTATAGGGGTCACATCTTACAGGAAAGACTGTCACCTTTCAACCGAAGACCGAAGTCATCGGGTGACAGACAATACTCATCACGAACTCCTCCAGCTAAAAAATAAAAAAAAAACAATAGAGCTGCTCCCTCTTTTATGCCTTCTAGTGTCCTTGCGCTGTTACTAAATCTCACGCATGTTTTTACCCATACGCCTGGTTCGATCCTCTCACCGTTTGGTCAACTTCAATCGGTAACGGCTGGTTTACGTCGCAACACTGCCATTCCATTTTGGGGGTCGCATGCGGCTCCCAAAATAGAATGGCAGTTGATGTCACATCGATTTTCAAGGTGGAAGGTTGTAAACCGTGGTAAGGCACTTTACAAGCAGTATTATACAATACGATTACCTTTATAAGCGTTTTATTAATTCTGTTCTGCTGATGTTGCATGTATTGCCGTGGAATTAGACGTGACTGTACTGCGACGTGTCAGTCAATGTCCGTTTTCCATGTCTTTACTTCGCTCCGGAAAGACAAGGTGGCAACAACAAACAGTGGTATTATTATTACAGGCGAGGAAAAAAAATCGCAGAGGCTTAACTTTTCTAAACCTAGTTGCCACGAGCGAAAGGTACGCATGTTTGGCTTGTCTGTAACGCGCTGCTCTGGCCACCGTTTGTTACGGTGTTTCAGTAGGCAGCTCAATTGCATTTAGATTTTGTACTGCATGCTTGGATTGAGCCTGTCGCTTGCGATGAAGCGCACGTGCCGGTGGGAAAGCGTGTGGGAGCCGAAATCCAAGGAAAGGTATGGAGCGAGTGCGATGATTGATTGATTCTGATTCGGTTAAGGAAAGGACGCTAATTTCTGCAGCCCATATCGGGAGCACGGCTAAGCGTCCGTGGGGGTGGGGGAAAGGGACTGAAATAGATAGAAAGGAGAGAAAATCTGTAGTCGAGGTCTCCGGAAATTTTGACCACCTGGGGTTCTTTAACAAGGCACAGTACACGGGCCTCTGGCATTTTCGCCTCCATCGAAAATTCGACCACCGCAGTCTGGATCGAATTCGCGTTTTTTGGCTGGCAGCCGAGTACCATAACCACGAGTGCGGCGGGAGGGCCAGCGGTGCGCCCAAGCGACCGCTCTCTCTCTCTCTCTCCACGGATCGAGAGGTGAGCAGAGGAAACCAGTTCCACGGAGTGCACAGAGATACTGAAAATACCGAAGCGACTAAAAACCGACCAAAAGATGCGCACGTTGCCAAATCACTTTTTGGTGTACAGATGTACCAGATCACTTTTTGGCTAGGCAAATGTACCTAGCCTGCTCATGTGCCCTGCAAGCGTCGAGACGTTAGTTGTGGTTTGGGTATAGAAAAGGACGCTATATTCTGCAACCCACGTCGGGGGCACGTCTCAGCGTCCGCTGCGGCCGGGATCGAACCCGCATTTTTTGGGTTAGCAGCCGAAAACCAGAACCACTAGACCACCACGTCCATCACTGATAGCGCCGATTGATGCGCGGAAGCGAGAAGTATTGAGTTAATTGGCGTACGTATAAGCACAGCGCAATAAATTTAATGAGTTTGCTAGGCAAAACCACGATTTATTAATGAGGCACGTTGAAATGGGCTTCTCCGGATTATTTTGATTCACTGGAGCTTCCCCAAATGTGCGGAAATACGCGGGTGATGCATTGTGCCCCCATCGAAATGACAGCCCGAACCCGCGTCCTCGATCTCAGAAGCGCAACAGCTTACCTTCTAGAAACTACCATGGCATTTACACATGTAACGCCGCGCTCCCTCTGAAAAGTAACCAGGAAGGGGAGCGGGGGGAAGGGGGGGGGGGCTTTTTTTTTTTTTTTTTTTTTTTGCCTGAGTGGCACGCAGTTTTGGATACCCTTACAAAAATGCCATATATGGCGATATCAGGAATTGGGCATATGTGGCAATATATGGCACGCGTCCGGATGCGGCCGTATTTGCCGATATCATGGTAGAAGCATATCTGGCAATAAAAGACCAACACGAAGAATGCCATGTAAGACTCTGACGTGTATTGGGCAAATATGGCCACATACACAGACGTGCCATATATAGCCAGATATGCGTATATGACCACATACGTATATGGCACGTGTCCCCATGCGGCCGTATTTGCCTATGCGTATCAGAGTCTTACATGACATTCCTCGTGTTGGTCTTTTATTGCCAGATATGCTTCTACCACGATTTCGGCAAATACGGCCGCATCCGGACGCGAGCCACATATAGCCACATATGCCCAGTTCCTGATATCGCCATATGACATTTTTGTAAGGGTATATACAACCCGTGCTTTCTAGCTCACCTACAGTGTAAATATCTACACGACATAAGTAATGCAGTCTGTGAGAACGAGGTACGGCTTCAAAATGAACTGGATTTTATAATGTTCGTTTTAATGTTCCCGCACTATCGCGCGCACAAGTATGGCGCCGACTGTTTTCTCCACTATGAAGTTCAATGCATATGAATCAGACAGCCGCTGCGAGCGGGCCTTATTTTATATACAGTTCCAGTAACCAGTTTTCCCATAAAGTAGCCTGAAAAAGCGCTTAGCTCCAATATGTCGAGATATATATTACCTAGCAATCATACTTACTTTGCTTGTTTTAAACATCGAGCTCAGCCACCACGCGACTGAACGTTGCTGCGAACCAGGCCTGTGACACCGTGCTGAGAATTTGTTGCTGTAAGGGTGCTCCGAAGCCACGAGAGATTGTCCATCACTCATTTTTTTCCAGCAATCCCTTCCTGTGAAAAAGGCGCACGTGAAACCAGGTGGCGTTATTATTTCCGGCAACGAACGGTTCACAGCTGGTAGCACGCCTCACAGTGCGGCACTTACAGATAGTTCTCTGCGCGCTACACTGCTGTGTGGCAGTGAAGCATTATGAAGCGCAGACAAAATCGGTGCCGCTTGTGCCGTCGACGTTTTGACGCTCAGTCCTACTAATTTGCCTACGTGTCCCACATGGCCCGTCAGGCTCAACGCACTGTTTACCTTGTTTAGATAAGTCAATGGCTTTGCCGCAGTTCATTCTTCTTCGCGCGCTCTTTCGCTGTTCCTTGTGGAGGGTGCGCTTGTGGCCTTTTTCTTTCTTTGTAATGAGACTACAACGCGCTGCAGGTATGTGTGCAGAGCCGAGTACCGGGGGCGCGACATGGATTTGCCACAGTCAGCTTTCCTGCAGTGTGTTTTTGTTATGCGGCAAAGCATAGGCAATGTTTTCAAAGGAAACTACACAGGCTCAAATAACAATGACGCACACAGGAGAAACACCAAAGACAAAACAAGCGCCTGTGTGTGTCATTATTATTTGGGCCTGTTTCCTTTGAAAGTGTGTACCAACTAGCCCAGCAACAAGTACTGTTACGACATAGGCAACGTGTTACGGTATGAAATCATTTGCGCAGTGAAGCCCGCCTGCTGTACGTGAAAGTGGGCACTAGAAGCCTCGTATGCAAAGCTGTGTTCCTCGATTATAAACCAAACGCACATGTTGTCTCTAGTCGCTGTACAGGCGCCGCCACGTTAGTAAATGTAGTGACATTCCGTGAAAACCAAACTGTTTCTGACAACCTATCAAATTAGGTGTACAGCAAAAGCCACTTTATTTCTTCGGCACGTAAATGCTTATCTGTGATCAGCAAGGGCTAGCCCGATTGATAAACAGTCAAGGGACTATTCCTAACGGCGCTTTTTGGAACAGTGAAGTGATGGGAGATTATGATAAGAGTCCACCGAGTGACTAAGCTGAAGTTTGATTTCACAGTGAACTTTCTGTACGACTGGTAGATGTTGCGGGAAGTCCACTTCACCATCCAGCTCCTTGTTACACTACATCTCAAATAAGTGTTCAGATATGCCTTATCACGCACTGACATTGTCAAACGCTTACATCCGAACAGTCAATCACTGAGAGGCAAGACGATTCATCCGAACTGACCGCAGTGTCCGCAATGACGTCGAAGTTGAGCTGGCCGGTAGTCCTCACAACCTCTACCTATTTAGAGTAATCACGGTTGCGGAAGAATGCTCCCGAGGTAACACAACAAAGCAGGGCACGCACACAGTTTCTAACACAACAAGAAATGAGGCAACGACAGCCTGACGCTAAAGGAAAAACGCTAACGGACAGCCTAACGGAACAACAGACATAGAAATGGAAAATTTGAAAATTAAGATTTCCGTTGCTCGGATCCTGGGATTCTGGGTTCAGAGCAATGGTGGGACAAATTACACTACTGATCTCCTCATATCAGACACCAAACAGGTGCCGAGGATGATTCAGAGGATCACCTTCCACAAAGTGGGAATGAAGGAAAACGACACCGTCACGTTTAGTGCAGGCGCTCGTAATGAGTAAGTTGACATACAGCTTACCCCTCCACACTCTCATCAAGAGCGAGGAAATGCAAGTAGGCTATCATCACAGGGGCCTACAGGGTAGCCTTGGGCTTACCGTTCGGCACTCCGAAAGACAAGCTCCTCGAGGTCGGCGTGCATAACATGTACGCCGAACTAAAGCCAGCTGCAATAATGTTTCACAGGAACCGTCTCAGCCAGACGAAGTCGGATAGGCAGATCCTGATGAGGGCAGGAATTTCACCGCACCTCCAAAACTTGGACGAGGCGCTGGTAGAAATGCCAAAACTCGTCCGAAAGCACATCTCGGTCGTTCCTCTCTCGAGGAATATGACCAAGGACAAGCATAAAGAAAGGCGAAAAGAACGAATCAAGTGAATCCGAAAACTAGTCAGAGGTAGTAAGAACGTGCTCTACGTAGACGCCTCAAGATATAACTGGAAGCGCTCAGCAGTTGTGAGAAAACCGTCCCTGTATATATAGTGGTGTCAAAAGTGTACGATATGAGGGTGTGTTAAGCACAATTAAAGTTCGCCGCAAAACCGTTGACAGTCATGCAATTAGCATTGATGTTACTGGCCCATGTTTGATTTGGAGCAAATTTTGCAGCATCAGAAATTTTATTTTGGAACACTTTCGAGCCGATAATTTTGCCTTTCGGAGCACCTTGGATCATCTAATTTCGCGCTCTGGTGTACTTCAGCGAAGAACGTTTCATGTACAAATGCAGCGCAATGTACAGCCGCCAACTTCTTTAACTGGAGTGCGCGAGCGGCGACAGTTTTGTGCGTCAGCGCCGCATGACGGAACAAACTAGCAAAAGGGTCGAGGCTATGCGCTCGCCGACGCCGCGCGCTAGACTTCGACCGTGGTCTGCTACGCTGTTCCTTTTTGCGGTAGGCACGCCTTTATCAGCTTGATTGAGACGAACAGACAGCATGACTAGGCGAATTTTTTTGCTCGTATCTGATGTTCCGATAAAGGGTGTCGATAATAAGCTGATAAGGGCGTGCCTTCCGTAAAAAAGAGCAGCCTAGCAGACGACGGTCTAAGCCGAGCGCGCGGCGTCGGTAAGCGCATAGCTCGGCCCTTTTGCAAGTTGGCTCCGCCACGCGGCGCTGACGCACAAAACGGTCGCCGCTCGGGCACTCCAGTTAAAGAAGTTGGCGGCTGTACAATGTACAGTGTATATGTACAGTGGTTAATCTAACTGCTAGCGTATAGGCGCCTCAAAGCACGCTGGCGCGCGTGGGCGAACTTCGTCAGAGCGGCCTCTCATTTTATCGTTTTTGACACGTGATCACCGTGGGCCAGGAGGGCGGAAACGGAAACCGAGCTTTTCGGCGATCACAAGGTAAGGGCGCTCGGTGGCGGGAAATGGCTTCGCGAAGGGTGTTTCTGCGCGATCTTCAGTTCTTAACTGGACATCAGCGGTGGAAAAGGGATTTATTATATACTTTAGTGCTTTGCCAACGAAATCATGCCGATTTAGAGTAGATTAAATATAGCAGCGGCCTAAAAAAGACGTCTTCGCGAGATTTTTTGTGATTTCTTTACGATCTTGTACTCCTTCCCCGCACAACTGCCGCTATGAATGAAGAAATTGCTGCAGAATTTTGTGCTTCTTGGAAGAGTGTTACCTGACGGAATGTCACAAAAATTCTATTCCGAAGAGCTCAAGAATCCGAAATTTCCGGAATACACACTCGAACCTCGTTATAACGTAGTCGAAGGGAGACACGGAATTACTTCGTTATCTTCATTATTTCGTTATAACCATCATTGCCCTTAATTGCAATATTCGACCACGAAAATCTTAAAGTGCGAATAAGGAGACGGCGCTGTAAAGCCACGCATGCGATGAAGTTTTATAAGGGCAGTGTTAAAAAAAAAAAAAAAAAAACTATTCACCCGTACCGTCCAAATCGGCAGCCGGCGCGACAGGAAGTTACGTACGACAGAGAAACGCAAACATGAATAAGAATGTGACCTTGCAGTTCGGCGCCAGCACTCCGCGGCGTAAGAGATTTTGACAGTTGTGTGCTATATAACAGTTAATTGTCTGCGAATAAACAAGAAACATACTCTATTCGAAAGGACCAAACACTAAATACACACAGACGGCTTTCATAACTTTTCAGGTACGCGGCCAGCAAGGAGAACAGTTGTCACATCCACGCATAGCGTCACACTACATTGTACCGGCCAAGTGGTTCCTGTTTAAATCTAAAGATACCATGTGGGGCCGGGTCCCGCTCGACGCCATGTTTAGCGTGGAATGTGAGGGGCCACCCGCTTCGCCCATGTGATCTTAACATAGGCTGCCATTAGACAGCGAGAAATTCCTAGAATGTTTGCGCGTTTTGGCGGTTCTGGTTTTAGAGATGCCTCGGGAGAAGTTGCTGGGTCTTGGAGAGGTGCGCACGTACTTTTGTGACCCTCCGGCCGACCAGGCCTTCGGTCGGATGGCGTGCCTCTGCGAGCTCCAGCGACCACGGCGGCGACCTGCGACCAACGCCCATGTCTGTATGTTCTTCTTCTATTTTCCTTTTCTGAGGGCTCGCTGTCGCGGGTGCGCTGGCCGGGGTTAGGCTCCCCTTCCTTGCATGGTTATTTTTGTGTGTTATTCTGTGTTCGCGTGTTGTTCTTTGTTACTGTCCTTTGTGTTATCGTGCTCGCGTTTTAATATTCGTTATTGTTAACCTTCGTTTATATTAGATCTTGATTCGGCCTTGTATTATTTGTTTCATTTAACCGTTTATTAACTCACCATGCTGGGAGAGTGACGCCTAATGTTCTCCTCTTTCGCCGCGTGCGACGGTTCGTGCTGCCCGCCTCGGGACGGGCCGCGGGCCGACGCGCGCGGCAACGCGGCGATGCATGGCTGAGATAGCGAGCGCGCGGACGCGACGACCTCATTCTCTGCTCGTTGAGTGCTCGAACGCACTGCAGGGGGTTGCTAGCGGCGATGCCACTGCTAGCAGTAGTAGTATTAATAGAATGAACCCCTACAACCATCGCCTTCATTTTCGTTGCCTGCATGTCAACTAAATGAATGCAGGCTGAGTTGTCTTGCAGCAATACTTTGGCAATGTAAGCTAGTTCGGCGGTGTCCCTTTAACATGTCTGTTAATCTTGCAATCGGCCAGAAAGATGTTGCCGACGTTTCTGAAGCCCGCATCGCCTGCACCTGAACTTTATCTGTTTCATAGGTGTTAGTTTAGTAGCTTTTATTTTATTGCCAAAAGGGCTTGCCATAAAGGCATAATTCATTGTGTGTGTGTGTTATCAGACAGCTCAAATAAGCTGTATCACATATATTTAAGAGAGAGTTTCCTGTACACAGTCGCTTCTTCGTATGCAGCACACTTAAGTGCCCCAGGATTTCATATAAACAAACTTTAGTTGAGAAATTCAGAACATAATAATACATGGGTTTTTACGTCCCAAGACCACGACATGAGTGTGAGAGATGCCGCAATGGAGGGCTCCGGAAATTTTGACCACCTAGGGTTCTTCAACGTGCGCAGACATCGCACAGTACACGGACCTCTACAGCATTTCGTCTCCACCGAAATACGGCTGCCGCGGAGAAATTTGAAACGCGTAGCTATGAAAGTATTTTTTTTTTAACACGAAAGTGTTTTATGCCTGGATCCACCACGACCCCATACGTCACTACCGTAACAGATATGACGCAGTAAACATGTAAGAACAATAACGAAAAACACCCACAAAATACTTCTGTTGATGCGCTGGGAATCGAACTCACAGTGCATCGCGCCACGATGAAAGCTGCCCGGTGTGCTACCACTGCGCTAAAGCCGCACACAAGCGATGCTGTACGAACGCACCTTCTAGAGTTACTGTATATGTTCCCCTTGGGGAACAGAGTTGCGTCTCTGACAGAACTCGCCGCTCGCGCGCTCTTCGCCTAGAGCGCTCACGTGCGCAAAATGCATCCTTTTGAGGGAAAGCCAACTTCACGGCAGCACGTGCGCTGACGCCCGCCACGCCGCCATGGCCGCTACCTTCCGCCGCGCCACTGCTGTCCGATGTTCGACCGTGGCCTTGGCGATCGGCGACCGCAGCGGCCGATCGCGGAGGCCATGGTTCGACGCTCAGGCATAGCTCATTTGGCTCAGCTGTGATCTAATAACGTTGGCTGTGGCAGCGTGATGTGTGGTTTAATTTTGCTTGAAACTCTGTCTTCTCAAACATGTGCCAAAAAATAAAAAAAGGAAGTGACACTCGAAGCAAAATGATTAAATGGTCGTGGTCGGTCGTCGAAATCGGCACAGCGGGTTATGTCGGCAGCTCGATGCGACCCAATATTTATTTCAGCTTAGCAGTACGTTTTAGAATGCATATCCCTATATACGCCTCGCATAAGATATGTTTATATGGAGCAATTATAACTCTCATTAGTAATATTTTTGTGATAGTGAAATCGTAATCGTTCAGGATAAGACTTCACGCCCGCTTGGTAACAGCTGGCTAGCCGGTGACAAAAATCCCACCGCAAAGAACAAAAACGTGCACGTTTGAAAATGCATAAGGATTCACCTTGTATAGATCTAGCACAGACTGCTACGCAGCATAAAATTTTGTAAGCCGTATCCAGTTTCTATTACGCCGGATATACCTATAGATCTGTGAAGATTCGCCGTGAAGGTAATCTTTTTACTTGTGTTATCTACGCTCATCGTTTTTCAATGTACCTGTTTTTGTATTTTAAAGCCTTGCGTCAAGTACGACGTGAAACGAGAGATTTATTTAGCTTATATATTTTGTCCAGAATACTGTTTTCATTTGATATCTACAAAAAAAAAAAAAACGCTTCTGCCGATAGTGGGGGCCATCGAACAGTTTATAACCACTTATGTCTAAATTGGAAAATTGATTGTTCGAGTCACCTTTCTTTTTCATTTTTGGAAGCGAAAGTCTTTCGGCCAGCGACGCGGAATGAACGAGAGAGAAAGCGCACGCCTCCGCTGAGCCGCGCCGTCTCCTACATTCGAGAGGAGCGGCTTTCCTGCTTAACGCGAATGGATGGGCCATAGCGGCCATATGCCATGCAGAAAGATTAACAAAATGCAGGTGCTACGCACCTATATAATGATAACCAAGGCTATCACTCCCATTCTGCAATGGCGGCTACCTATAAAGAATTAAGGTGTTTCAAAGATCGAGAGGGCGGCACCAATGAAATGCTAGCTCACTGAAATGCTAGCTGAATGTTCACTGAAATGCTAGCTAGCCTAGTACGATGATCATGCAGCACTGAGAACTGTAGCATTCCCCAAAAACTAAGTTTAGGTTTAGAACTGCATGAATGCAAGGTGAAAATTAGAATTTCATGCTCTCGCCTCGGTTCATGGTGTTAGTGTTTTCTGTTCCGCGACATCATGCATGCACGTACGAAAAATCTTGCGAGGCCATGTACGGCATCGCAAATTTCAATCGCCACTGTGCCTTGGCTCAAAAGGTATTGCAAGTAGCCTTTCCCACAGAACACCTCCATAATTTTTTAGTTAGCAGCTGTGCGGCAGGTAACCACATGCAGCGAAGAAAAACAATGCACAGTAAAAGCGCCTATTAGTTCCGAATGCTTTCACTGAGAATGTACCCTGTTCTTCAGTAAGTCTAAAAACATCATGAGTCGTGAAAAATGAGCCATGCAATGTCCAGAAAAAAGCTGCAACACTTTTTTTTCCCTCATCGATAATGATCACTTGCAAAGTGTTGTCAGCGACACCCGTATGATCACGATCTCACGAGAGGCTGCTGCCTTTACTAGCGCTTCTATACAGCTACACAATTGACTCCCAAAATTCAGCTATTTGAAAGCAACGAAGTGGCAGCTGACGCATGACGTGGGTGATGCGAAATACGGAACCGCTACGTGAGTGCGCAGTCTCCTCCCATGCTGGTGTTGAGAAGGCAAGTGTTCAGGCTCCCCCCTCATGCCCTAACCAGCTGCTCCATGCAACGCTGCTCCGCATCAACGGGCGTGGCACGCATTTTGAAAAATGCGTTCAGATAAGCCACGTGCAATTCACCCATTTTACTGCCCAATTCGCCCACAAAAGTTTCAAATTATCGGCTTGATCTCCTCCTGTGGGAGCAATAAAACTTCGGTACAATGAACACCACATAAACTTTTCAGAAATCCCATGCCAACTTCCTATAATTTCAATGTAAGATCATTTCATTACAACATATTTCAGAATAATGATTGCTATATTTTTAGTTCCGAATGCTTCACTACAATGAACTCTTATTCGGAAAGATGCGGGCGCTTCTATTTCAGTGAACTGGTCGCCACAACCGCAGGAGCAGGATAGCAGACATTTGATGCCGACGCCTTACTCCACCGAAAAACTGAGACAGTGAGAGAAGTAAAACAAACGCGGGAAAACAGCAAAGCCCCGTGTCACAGAGTTGTTTATCATGCGGGCTGACAGTAACAACGCCGACAATGCACCAGCGCTCGTTCCCGGAATTCTCTGCATGGGTTTTTGTTGGCTGCACCCTGTCTTGATATAGCACATCCGAAGTGTCAGAAAATGCCGTTAGGCAGTACATGGCAACCACACTGTCACTAGACATGCTATTGCAACAGTAGGACATTTTAGTCGAGGTTTCAGTCTTCATGGGCGATTCCGCGATTTTCACTATAACGATCTTTCAAATAATGAACGATTTTCAAGCGGTTCCCTGAGTTCGTTATGTCGAGATTTGAGAACACTGAATTCATGGATGAACATGCTTTGTTATAGAGAGGTAAAAAATACATGGTATACAATGGACATCCCGTAAAAATCAATAAATTTGTTATATCAACAATTTTGTTATATACTGTGATTTAGCTGTATTGGATAAATAAATAACTGCATATTTGAAATTCGGACATAAACTCAGCAAATTTCACCAAAATTGCTCAGTAATTGAATGAGGAGCCATGTCTCCCCTTTGAAAAGAAAGAGAGATTGGATACTAGAAATGTATTTGCAATAGAACTCAAAATAGTAGATTGAAACACTGGAAAAATTACTAATGTATTCACAGAGTAACTAAAGGCCATTTTAGCACCACACAATAAAATGGACAAGTTTATGCTGTCTACTTTATTAGATACAGAGCACAGACACATATACAGAAACTGACATTTCAAGTATAGCCATACTGCCTTATGCCACTTAATACAAACAGAATCTTGTTCTATTCTCATTTAGATGTATCAGCGATACATGCTGGATAGTAAATACAAGTATGTCTGGGGTAAAGAGTAAAAATGTATCACCTGGTCAATGTAAATGTCCAAAATACAAACAAGTGGTGGCAAAATTTAGATCAACACAGCAGCCACAGCGCTTGTGGCACAAGGAACACAAATGGAATACTACGGATTCCTTGTATCCAGACAGTAACAAATATGCGCATAACTGCCATCTTGAACACTCAATATGAAAAAGCACAAATGCCAAACATGGCACTTAAAGAAATAACGATGCACACAGAACTAAGCTCACACTGCTTGAAGCAGAAGAGCACAGATTGGCACAGCATAGACTGCACAGAACAGAAAAGGAATAGGGGACTAACATAATTACTTAAAAACGAATGGGTGAAAGGCAGACAAGAAAAAAAAAAGAAGAAAGCTGCCACCAACCACTGTTATGGAAATCCCGTATGTGCACCACTATTATGATTGGGGACCTTGGTAGGAACAGTGGCCTTAATGCTGGACGCAGCCAGCATGCTCCATCTTCGCCTCTACAAGGTGCCTCCCGAACCAAACGCATTAGGAGCAAAGATTCTCCGCAAAAATTGTCCCCCTTGTGCACCACTCTTGGAGGGATCAAAATCCATGCTTGCCCCAAATGTATGGTTCAAGGGAAAAGCACACACCAGCCGCTCAAGAAATGCAGTAAAAGTATTTTCAAAATACGGAGGGAGGGGGGGGGGGGGGAGGAGAGCCATAACCATGGCCTTGGCTAGCAGCTCCTGGAATTCTATAGATCGGTGTCATACCAGGCAGCTAGCTGGCCACTGCTGTCCTGCTGAGCTGGTGCAGGAAGGGAAGAGTCAAGAGGGTCAAAATTAAGGTCTCCCGGGGCATCAAGGTCCATCCCTGTGTCCATCGGGGTGTAATTATGTCCCCCTTGTGATGGCCCCAAGTCAAGTCCTTGCATAGAGTCTATGGGGACTTGGGTGTCATAACCTGCACATAACACAACAACCCAAGGTTAAACACACCATGGAATCAAGCAACAATTGCAGTCACACAAACTACCAGTGCAGTCCACCTACCAACGATATAGCATAATTTAAAGACAATATACTGCAATTTAAACAGCCAGCCACTAAGAATTAACATTTCAATAAGGCTATGTAAGTGTCAAGATTATAGAATATCACATATTAAAGCCTCTACATAGTGTTTTTCCATGGAATTACCTGCCCTCTTCCAACTTCCCAAAATTCTCGCACAGAACAAGTAGTACCACTACATTCTTCTTACCAATGTCTGAAACAGGAAAGGAACAGCATGGGAAGCATGCATACCGCACGGAGCAGTGGTGACACACCCAGTCGAATATTCGCAGCAATTTTCAGAGCACGAGAAAAGCAGTTTCGGAGTAGAAATGACAGTGTTCAAGATAACTTGGAGCAGTACAAAGCATAATTGTGCAAGTAAGTGACTTCTAAAGTTTTATGTTCCAAAACCACAATGTGATTATGAGAGACAGTGCAGTGGAGGGCTCCAGAAATTTCAACCAACTGGGGTTCTTTAACGTGAAATGACATTGCAGAGCACACAGGCCTCAACCCTTCGATTCCATCAAAAGGCAGGCACGGAGGCCAGGATTCAATCCCGTGACCTTTGGAACAGCAGCTGAGTGCCATAGCCACTAGACCACCATGCTGGGCAATCGTGCAAGTTTTTAGTGCAGATTCTTACTGTATGAAGGAGGAAATGCTGCTCTAATGTAAACAAAGCCACAAGGATAACAGCCAGGGAGAAGCCATCAATCAGAATATTTAAAAATGAAACATACGTTGGCCTTATCACAATGCAGAGAATGTCCATTTTGGTGAAGCATTTATGAAACCAGTCAAACATGAAATTTTCGGTTTTTGCCAGTACTAATGAACAAATTCTGACATTTCATGTGCCTAAACCAAGATATGATTATGAGGCATGTCGTAATGAAGGGCTCCAGAAATTCTGACCACCTGAGGTTCTTTGACGTGCACTGAAAACACACAGCAGAGGCCTCTAGCATTTTCACCATCGAAAATGCAACCACCATGGCTGGTATCGAATCTGCGTCTTTCGGGTCAGCAGCCGAGCACCATAACCACCGTACCACAGTGACAGAACCTGCCAGCAGCAAGTGTAAAAAACGTCACTACAGTTGAACCCACTTATAACGATTCCAGACATAATGATCTTTCCGTTATAACGACCATATTTAGGCGCACTTACGATTCTCCTATGCCGTCCATTGAAACTATGTCCAGATACAGCAAATACTTTTCTAAGCGCCCTACATTTACAACGAACACTTCAGACGTGTTCACGCTAAGAATATGGCGCATACAAAGTGAAAGAAATGCTTAACTGGCCTTCACAGCACGAGAGCGGCGTGCGCTCACGCGTGGCTTGCCTTGGTCGCATGCCAGTTAAGTGCTGTTACCTTAAAAATTTTGATGATGCGGAGTTAAGAAAGACTGCAAGCTTGTCTAATAGGTGCGATTATTTTCCCATTTGCGCCTGTAGAAACTTATTCCAGTGAACATCCAGCTATAGACTGCTTGCGTTGCTCAATTCACAGGCTTCGGGCGTGCAAAGTCGCGACGCAGCTATCTTCAACGCGCAAGGAATTTCTCTTTGGGCATTAGCTTGATAATAAAAACTGTGCATCCCCATTGTACGTAGTTTCGGTGCAGGCAGACACGGTGCACATGGGCCGCAGGCGTGCATGAATGTGAACTTGCTTCGTGCTTCGACGGTGATCTGCCGCCATTTTGCGATGGCGATGTTCCGGTGACACCACGATCGTGGTTTTGGTTTTGTACTCAATGCTTACATGCAGTCAGTTTTTGGCAGCCTGCGTGTCGAAGCGCGTGCAAGAAGCCATAAATGTTCAATACGCCACTTCGTCCCCACTGCCGCTCAAGCGTTGCAATCGCAGCTGTCAATCTTTACACAATACGAGTTGGCGAGAGGCGCTGCTCAAAGGGTCGGTGGTTATAAGCTGCTGTTGGGAGATCGCGGCTCATCCACATGTTTGAGCGGCTACTGCTGATATAGAATCGTGATGACGTTCAACACCGTGTTCTTCAATCGAAGCGACACAGCTCCCGCGCGCTCAGCCTAGCGCGCCTGACACGTAGCAAAATAAAAAGTTATTACGGTGGGTGGTGTTTCAAAAACATTTGCTTTATTCTTTTCTTTCTTCTTCTTCTACCTTTCCTTTCTTTCTTTAAATTTTTTTCGTGGCGACTATGCACTCTGTCGGATGCGGCAGATACGGTTCGCTGGAAAGGCAGTTTATTCCACTAGCGAGCACGCAGCGGGCGTCGCTTCACTAAGTGGAAAGGCCGAGTTTTTCACCGGCAGTGTTGTTAGCGCTTTGTAATAAAACTGCGTGAAAAAAATGCCCTGGTCGCGAATTTTTCCACGTTTTGGAGGGAAAGTCCACATACAAAGAACTACTGATATAATGACCACTTTTCGTGGCACTTTCGAGTTCGTTATAAGCGGGTTTGACTGTATAAACAGAAACTCAACTTTACCTGAGAACCTGTAGCTTAATTGTAAATATAAATGGAAGACAATTCTTTGTCAAGGAAAACCTTTCTAGTGCATGGAATGTCTGAAGAAAAAAAAAGGGAGGGTAGTATACAAATTCATTGCAAAAATGAGCCCCGTTTCAACCCAATCTAATGCCCCGTTGTATTCCATAATTATGAATTATTAGGTGCACTAATAATTGTATGTGTACATCATGCACAGCATTAAGTGCAGACATTAAAGAATTATCAACGCTGACCACAGCATTGAGACTCCTCAAGTGCTATCGGGAGGCTTCACAACAATATATTGTCCATTTCAGTGAGCTGTAGCACTTGAGATAGACCAAGACTGAGACAGCATTGAGATGCTGGCCATGGCAATAATTCTAATTCTCCATGAATATCGTGATAAGTGGACTACAATGCATTCTGAAAGCAATGCAGGTGCAGGATGTTCCGCACCTACGCAATTCAGTGGACCATAACATGCAAAATCAACAAAGCCAACAGTTGCTACATGCACGAACCCAAATAATACGAACACACTGCACGTAATACACAGCATTCCATGCTTATAGTGGATGCATCTTAGCAAAATACCATGGCGAGCTCCACCGACTGAAAGTTCTTAGAGCAAGATAAATCAATCAAAAGAGGCTGCTTAGGTTGCACGGTCCTTGATAACAAAATCAAATATGGTCTATGCTTGTTACAACGGATCCCACATACAAAAGACGTTTGGATATAAGGAATGATATTTCAACCTTAGTTTGGTGCCCATATATTCTCTAGGCAACAATGTTAACCTATAACAGACTGCTACAACGGACTATTGGCTATAGTGGACGAAATAGTGGCGATTTTTCCCAATTTGGATGGATAAAATGTACTTCTGCCATGTCGATAAGGTCTAACAACAGACTTAAGCACGGCAGTGCCTATGCGCTTAAGCCAAAACAAGTTCGGATTGCGGCTGACAACATGGAGGACTCTGGCCAAGCAGATCCTCTAGAGAAGTCAAACTGAGGACAAGTGCGGCGGTGCTGTGACAGCCATGATGTTTTGTCGTTTTTTTTGTGCTTTTCAGTTGTGCCAGACCACGATAATAAGTTCCAAAAACAAAGCAAATATCATTGAGCAACGACATTAAGATAAGATTGTGGATGCAGTTGTATGCAGTGGAAAGTAAGCGGCCATCGCAAAAACAAGGGGATATCCTAGGAGATTGAAGGTTCTGTTGTGAACAGCATAGCTATTGTCAGCAAGCAAGTGTTGGGCGAAATTAATCTTAAGCACTTGAGCTAAATGTTAATAAAAAGCTCTTGTGTGCTTTTTTTTTTCTACTTTTGACATTTGTCACTTATTTGCAATTTTGCAATAGCGTTGTTACGAATCGCAACCAAACTTTTGGAAGTGAGGTGTCCCACTGCTCAAGCCCATGTCCTGGTGAGTTTCACTGGCAAATTACTGTACTTACTCTAATGCGCACCTTCTTTTTTCCATAAAACGGTTCCAAAAATCGCATGCGTGTTAGAATAGAGTGCAAACATGCGACACCATTACCATATCACCGTTGGCATCAAAATGGCCGCCTGCTACGCACTTTGGACACTGTCGAACGGTCACCGGTGAAGAAACGAACTAGCCGCGCAGCGGTCTTTGGTGCCATAGTTTCTCTAATTTATGTCGCCGCCGGTCCCGCACATAACGACACCATGATGCACATGATGCGTAGGCCGATGATACTCACCGCGATGGCTTGGCCGTTTTGAGGCCAACCAAGGTCACTACGTCACTGATACAATCCCTAAGACGCCCAGCTGCACCAGCTTTCAGTAGCGTTCGCAGGTGGCCATAACGGGAGACTAGATGTTTCTCACCACTGCACGCAAAACGGCTCGTCGTCGCATTTCTCCCTCTATCTGTGCTGAGCTCGAGACTGTCAGTGGTGCACGCTTTAGGATGTCCGAGATTGCACCGCGGCAAACTTAGAGAGCACGCCGCGACCTTAGGCTTAGCTGAGCGCCATCCTGCGTAGCACGCATGGCAGCATGCGGCAGCGGGAGTGAGGGAACTGCGATAGCACGGAGGAATGCAGCACTGCGAGTAAATGATGTTACCGCCGCTTGCATGCGGGTACGCCTGGCAACTTGCGGAAGATTTATTGGGACGCAGGAGTCATGAATCGGCCCACCCAACGTCCTCAAGACACCGCGGATCAAGTGAAGCGAGAAAGCCAGAGTGCGGCCAGTTGAGGGATCCACGAGTTCAAAGTTGGCGGTGCATTTATTATGCAAGTGTGTTTATTATGCGAGTATGGCATTTGTTTTAGGGGCGAAGCACGTTAGGGTCGAGGCTTGTCCGTTGTGCGTCCGTCACGGCACCTCGGTCCTTAGCAATACTGCTTGTTCTGCTGCAATACTGCTGTTGTGTGTGGGCCCATGTGGGCCCATCCTGGAGGCAGTGCAGTCAGACTGTGTATACGTAGAGTACATGTAGAGGAACCCAGTGCCCAGTACCCAGTACACCCAGGCACAAAATCATGTAAAACCAAAACCGACATTTAAGCGACACGACAGCACAATGCACGCTGCAGTGAAAATACACGAGGGCACTGCAATGCAAATGCATATTACTGTCCGAAGCGAGATTGATTGCCTTAGAATGCGTAGTTACAAAGCGAAATTCAGAAAAGAAGAAAAATGCACATGCTGTGAGGAAGATAGGGAAACGATGGAGCATGTTCTTATTGAATGCGGAAATATCCACCGGGGTGTACGTTTGGGCACTACCCTACATGACGCCTTGGGTTTTAGGGAGAACAACGGAAAGATGAACGTACCCACGATTGAAATAAGTAAGAGACGGTTAGAATACTGGTGGCAGAAAACCAGAGAGAACAGACAAAAAAATAACTATAGGGATACATAAGGACTTTCTGCCATAAGGGGCAGACTAACAGGGCTATGAATTTACGTTTTTGCTATAGTATGATAGATTTAATTGAGGTCGATTTAAAAGGCACGAGGACAACTTAAAGAGAGGGGGGAAAAAAAAGAAAAATTAAATTTTTTTACGAGCCTGGTGGCGCACATGTCACCGCCCCGTTACAAAGGGGATGCTCATAGCATCCATCCATCCATATATAAGCGTGTTCCAGACCACACATTCTCTTTCTGCCATGGATGAAAATCAATGTGAACACACTCTCGCCTGCGAAAGGCAATGCCGACTCCGACAACAAGCTGCTACTCCGCAGGCGAGGGCGTGGGAAGCAGCAACAAAACGGCAATGGTGACAACAAGCTGCTACTCCGGAGGCGAGGGCGCGGCATGCGGCGGCTCAACGGCAAAAACGCCAAGCAGACACGGAGTTGAGAGCTCAGGAAGCAGCGGCTCAACGTCTATGTCGACAACAAGCTGCTACCCCGGAGGCAAGAGCTTGGGAAGTAGCGGGTAAACGCCAGAAGCGTTGCCTACCGGAAATGGGAGGCGCCGATGCGCGCTTAAGCGTGATTTCCTCAACCGGAGGAAATCATGCTGGACTGTCGTGGCCTTTGATGATTCCATGACAGACTTTACCCTGGTCCTGCTGAACACTCACTCCCACAATGGCAAATGCTGCAATAAAACTATCCGACGTAACCATCGTCATGACAGTGTACTTGGCCCAAAATCTCTCCCGAGGCAACGTAGAAAAGTACATCAATCTAGCCATGCGCGATTATGAAAATGAAGTACAAGAACAACCTCTTCGTACTTGTCAGAGACTTCAACGTAGACATCATGGACAACGGCTGGCTTGTGCAGTATGCGACGTCTCAATACGCTCTACGATGCATTTCGTATGACTGGAAACAACCAACAACCACCAGGGGAACGTGCATAGACCTTGTCTTAGCCAACTTCAGGATAGATACGATCAAAAAACCATTGGCTCTACATTTCACAGACCACAAATCTGCGATAATGAAGGGAAAGCAGAATCCAGAAATCAACACAACACGTGAGTTATGACAAATAAGACGTATATACTGTATACACGTGTTGTCACTCATTTACATGCGCGAGTGGGCAATGTCACAGGCGATTTACGGTAAGAACGATCCCCAGCGCTTCGCCCACTCGTCATGATTCACTTCGTGGAGATGTGTCGATTTTATAAATGTGAGAAGGTTGATTACTAAGGGCTTTTTTCTTTCTGTCACGAAAAATGGGTGTGTGTTACAGTCAATGTTTCACTCTTTTTTTTTGGTCACGGGAAACAGGTGTGCATTACAATCGAGGGCGCAGTAGAATTAAGTAAATACAGTAGGATAAGTTAGTGCAAGAGGTGCGGTTGTATGAATAGGTTAGAGCTAATTAGTAGCAGTGGCCTTGCTGCACCCACTATATGGTGGCACGCAGTCACTAAAGTAGAATATGTTCTACAGCTGTAAATTACCGCTGTTGATCACTGCATTCACAATCATGCCATAGAATCCTACACTGCATTGCTGAATTTAAAACCTGTAATACTGGATGCATAGCGATGCAGATGACACCCCTCCCTGTACAAACGTCCAAAGAATGGGTATTCAAACTTCGGATCAAATGGAAACTTTCTGCCAGATTACCAGGGTCTGTTGTAATGAGGATTGACTGTACTTGGTCATGCTCAGTAGCTGGTGCCTTTCATAGTAGCACAACAATGCTTGGTTGATAACCTCTGACCAAGAACTAAAGTTCTCACTTGCCCAATAAAATACTAGTTGCGAGTCAGCGCCTGTCCTGTGTTGTTGCACTGTTTTAGTAAGACTCAGGTGTGAGTTATCTATAAAAGTAGCGCGAGGGAACCCCCTGCAATACCACTTAAGACTAGGATACCCAATAGACCTTTTTTAAGCAATCCCAAAGCACTCCACAGGCACATGGAGCACTATGGAGAAAGTGTGTACGTCAACTCGAGTGAGTTTATTCTGGCGGGCCAGTCGCCCCGTTTCTCATTTGTTCCATGCAGGAGCAGAAAACGAGGAGACTACTACTCTTGCATCAAATGTACTACACGTACTCGAAAGTGTCTGCATGCGACATTAGGCATGGAATTTCAAATATTAATGCAGTCAGTGCAGGTGTCACGGGCAGCCATCGTATAGCTGCTCCACTGTAAAAATATTACCCATTATTTGAAAGCGCAACCTAATGGACCTATAATAAAGTTTTTCCATCCATCCCCCATGGGTGCACTGTTGGGTGGACCATCAATTCCCAAAGAGACATAGGGTTGCGAAAATAGGTGTTTGAGAAGGCGGAGTGGAATTTCACAAACGGCTGCACAGTGCACGCTGGATAGTTCTTTGCATGCAGGGCGCAACATATGTGGTTATTTCCAGGGAAAAAAAAAATTCAACATCATTTTTGCTCATTCTTACTATGGTGCGGATACTTCTGAGTGTACTTGTGTTGTAATCCACCAAAACTAGGAAGCATCACGTACCATTTTCACTCCTCGCAGGTCACAAGTCAGCGAGGTGTTAATTCACTAAACTTTTTTCAAGTAATCCCCATCATTTCTCAATATGAACAGTTGGGTCTTTTACATGTTTTTCCATGCTTACATCACAGACAGCTTTTTCCCTAGAAATTAAACACCAACTGCAGCTAAACCAGCACTGCGTAGCTTCCAAGAGCAAATTGAGATAAGTCACAAATAAGCGAGGTGTTACTTCACTGAACTTTTTTCAAGTAATCCCCATCATTTCTCAATATGAACAGTTGGGTCTTTTACATGTTTTCCCATGCTTACATCACAGACAGCTTTTTCTAGAAATTAAACACCAACTGCAGCTAAACCAGCATTGCGTAGCTTCCAAGAGCGAATTGAGATAAGTCACATTTTGACTTTTGGATGCAGAGTGGCATTAGGGAACATTAGAGCAGCACTATATAGTTTACCACAAAGAAAAAGAAAAAGGTTGCTTTTATTCAGCTATTTGAAAATTATACTGTGAAGAAAAGTCTACTTCCTAATGAAAACGGAAACTAATGTCACGTGTTAAAGAAAGCTACATCAAGCAAGGCAAACCGTGAATCTTTTCTACCTCAGACTTCTGAAACATGAAACGGATTTAACATGCCATCTGTGCAGTGCTTAATTATGTTTGTCATGCATAATTATGTGTTCTTTTCAGGGTGTTTTTTTTTTCTTTTTTTTGCAACATCTCAATTTTGGCCACCATCCAGATGTTTTAATGCTGAATGGTCCATTGACTAAATCAATGAAGATTTTCGCAAATGATATAGCATATGTGAAGGCCATATTTCCTTCCTGGCAACCATTTTGATGGGTATTAGGCACATACCATATTTACTTGATTCTACAGTACCCTCGATTGTAATGCAAACTCATTTTCCACAACCATATTGACGAGTAAAACATTGATCGTAACGAGAGCCCATTTTCTGCGACATGTGAAAAAAAGTCCTTAGTAATCAATTTCTCACTTGGAAAAACAAATATTTTGTTTTAATGCAACTATAGTTGCGACAACTTAAATACACAAAAGCAAATGGTGTATGTTGCCACTAAGGCTTGTCACTGTTGGACAGCTCCTTCTCACTGTCAGCAGCCCAAAGCAGTTCGTCCTCAGTGCCGTCCATGGCATTTGAGATACCGCACTTCTTGAAGGCTTTTATAACCATGGCAGATGGTATTGCGCACCACACATTCTTCACCGATCCAGCAAAGTCTTCTAGTAAGGCATGCTTCATTCTGTTGCTGGGCATGAATCCGTGTCTGCCTTTAATCAGCCAGTCAGTGTAGAGCGCAGCCAGTCGGTGTCGAGCGGCCATATCTTGTCATTGACTGGCTTGTTGGTGCAACAGAACATTGCGGTCACCCTGGTTTTCTCGTGGCCGGGTGATAACACTCACACTTGCTTCGCCCCTTCCTTTTCAATGGTTGTGGTGCCAGGCATGTCAAAGTAAAGTGGCATTTGGTTAGCATTCTTTAATTGGCCAAGCTCACGACACAAGTTCACGACATACTTTTGAAAACTAGAGTTCTTCCTCAAACTCCTCTGGCAAGTTCTTGCATGTGCCTGTGTGCCTTCGAAAAAAAGGTCTTCCTTTTCATAAATTTCGAGAGCCAGCACATACTCGCTTTAAAATCACTCCGTGTTAGGTCCTTTTTCTAAGGCTAATCAATGCCTGGATCCGGAGCAGATCGGTCGTCACGGGCCGCTGTGCCGCTCGCTGCTCGAGTACATATTCGGCGAGAAGCTCTCCAATTGTGGGGAACAAACTCTGTGTGGTCCATTAAGACCTTTTCATGGTAATTTGCTGCCGAAACTCTTATCCTTCTGTTTGTGTTAGTCCCGCACACACATTTCGGGAACTCCGAACGACTGCGGTGCAGCCCAATTTTCGTCCATCTCAGCACAGGCAATTGCTTTTCTTTTAACTGCAGCATCATGGTGCACTCATCAAGTCTTCAGAGTCGGCACTTCCATGCTGGTAAAGCGAACGCAGAACGTGAAGACAGGCGACGCACAAACTCATCAACACATGTACGAGCTGCTGCACATGAAAGAAACAAAAGTGGAAATGGCAGCTAAGCCAGAAGCACGAAGGAGATGGCCATGTTGATGCTGATGGTGATATGGTAACGAAGGATTTTCGTCGTAGTGGATTCCAACGCACATACAATTTTTTGAACCCGTTTGGTACACGCGTCTGTTCTGATGGGGCCATTCTGTTGAGCAGTGCTGCCTTGATTTCGTAGTAGGGGGCAATCAGAGGGTTGACGCTGAAGGAAATCAAGATGTCACAGACCTCTTCTGCGGCGGTAGGTGGCAGTGCACTGACAACATGGTGATGTTTTTGGAGCCCAGGTGATGCTCTGGAGATGTGGGTGGAACTGCAATTCCACCTGCAGGAGACAAACTGTAGGGTTGCATTCCCAGTACTGCGACAGACGGAGGGATACCGCAGCGACTGTTTCACAGGCAGCGGGCAAACTTCACCGATGTTAATTAAGCGAGTAGGGCTGATCTTGTGGTGAGGTGGCTCTTCGCATTGGTGAGGTGGCTCCTTGCATAAGTTGTGCTTGTGGTTCTGCGAGGGACATGGCTCTATCTTGACTTAGTTGCAGGTAGTATCATGTCCGGGTCACCAATTTGTAGAGCATGTGCCCAGAGGAATGGCAGTGGCAGTGTCTGGTAGGGAATTCAATCTTTATTCTGAACTCTGTGGCGTGCCTGAGAGGGCACCGTGGAGCAATGCGAGAAAGAGAAAAGAAACATGCCTAGGCAAAAACTGAGCAAGATGGGTGTGCAGGCAACGACATCACAGTTGCCAGCAAGCCACAAAGCCGTGGGCTTTGTTGCTTTCTTTACCACAAAGCCATGGGTGAAGAAGTTCCAGGAACAGCCCGTGCATGAATTGGCACTGGCAACCGGGACCAGCAAGCAAAAGTACTGGCAAACAAAAGCCATTCAGATGTTCCGACGACCCAGACAATGCAATCACAGCAAAAGACACCAGTTCTTGAAAAAGAAATGCCGAAAAATGCCTGCCAACCCCTGATGAAAGTAAACACTTCAACATTATAAACCTGGCTGACCAAAACATACCTTTGTACGCCCTTGCTACACCGATATAAAATCCAATAGTATCACCATCTTACATATATTGCTAAGGTACTATTGGCAACATATGCAACTACACAAGCCTACACATTTGAAGTAAGGCCCTGCTTATGACTATACATGTTGTGGAAAGTCATCTTGACAACTGTGACCTACATGTGGGGCCCCCAACAGTAAGTCAAATACAGTGGAACCCCGTTCATACGTTTTTCAGTGGACCGGGGGTAAAAAACGTAACAGCCGGGAAAACGCAAGAGTGAGGAAAGCTCCGAAAATGAATGAGAACAGGGCCGCCTTGATTTCAAACAATTTATTTCAGCAAGGTGAGCCATCTAGGTCGCCGACCGATAATTCGGACAGCCGCGCGGTACCGGCAGTGTCCCCATAGACTTTATGTGTTAAAACGACGGATATTTCGGTTTCTAGCTCTAAATTCGATAATTCGGACTCCGGCGCCCCAATGAGAGAAAGTATGGCCTCAGAGATCGCAATCAAAACTGTGATCATTGAGGCTTAGTTCCAGCGTGACGCGCCAATTTTGGAGGCAAGTCGCCCTGTCACTGCGATCACCGCATCCTGTTCCGGCACCCTGCGCGTGGTTTGTGATTGCGAGTACGGCTGGTCGCGTCGGGTCCGCGATCGCTCGATATTCTAGTACACTATAGATAGCGCTTTCACGTTCCGTCTTCAGTGCTTGTTTACCGTATTTACCTGACGCGCCAATTTTGGAGGCAAGTCGCCCTGTCACTGCGATCACCGCATCCTGTTCCGGCACCCCGCGCGTGGTTTGTGATTGCGAGTACGGCTGGTCGCGTCGGGTCCGCGATCGCTCGATATTCTAGTACACTATAGATAGCGCTTTCACGTTCCGTCTTCAGTGCTTGTTTACCGTATTTACCTGCATAATTTGCGCACCCCTGATATTTAGCCAGCTTTACAAAAAAAAAGAAAAAAAAAATTCCTCGCATATTTTGCGCTCGCCGTCCGGCCCGAACCAGCTCGTCTGCGTGCGCACGGACAGACTTTGGACAGCCGCGCGGCCGCGCCCCTCGCTGCGCAGGCGAGCGCAGTCATACGCAAAAGGGGCTTCGAGTGCGATGTTCCTTTTTCCAATTCTTTTCTCCGGAAGCCCCCGGAGCCCAAAGTACGGTCGCTAGAATAAAAGCACGCGAGTGGGGGCGACGAAAACAGCTGAAGCAGAGATCAAACGCGCCCTGCCTAACTCAGTCGCTCGGAGGCGATAACATCCCCCCTATCAGATCGCCTGCTGTGGAAGCCGGGAGGAAACGCCCCGCCCGTCTTTAACAAGCATGAAAAGACGCAAAGACAAGAGGGAGGGGGGGGGGGAGGAGGAAGGTAGTGTCGAGATAGCACTGGCGCTCGCGCACTATCTCGGCAGCCATCAGGGGGCGGCGATTCCTGCACGCGTGACCAAGACTGTCAAAAGTCAAATCAAAATAGCGGTGCCCGGGCGGATACGGCGTGCCAGGTTGCGACGCATCATGCGAGAACAGGCTCACAGTTGCGGTGTAACAGCGGGGTTCGCAATACATGGGATCTTATGGGAGCTATGCCGGGACCGATGAAAAACAACGTAACAGCCGGGAAAACGCAGCAGTGAGGAACGTAACAGCGGGGTTCCACTGTAGTACCTATGATGCGGCTTGCCATAACATGTTTTTACAATGAAGTGTATGGAAAATCAAACCTGTTTTGTTCAATTAGTTTTAATTAGAGTCTATTGTATAGGATGCAGCGTGTTTTAGGGGGGCTTGATGTCTAAAAATGACACCTAAGCCTTGACAGATGCAGTATGAAAAGCTCCATCATTTCTTTTTTGCCAATTGGTGGTTGACAACTGCCTTTCAAGCAAGTCTCCCCAGACAAGCATTCACAGCCAGAGCAATAATAGAGAGAGGAGAGCAGCACACCACACTAGTAACATGACTTGTGCAATGCCACTCAATTCTGGTTATTGCTATCTATATGCATACTGACACACGCACAAGAAATGGCGACAGATCTGAACATATGTTAGATGTAAACCTCGATATAATGAAGTATTTGATTTTTTACGTGCTGTCCATTGAATACCATGTATTTGTTACCTCTATATGATGAAGCGAGTTGACCGTGGCTTCAATATAACGAAATTTCACTGTTGCCACATACGAAGGCCGGGCAGATAAAAACTTCTGCACGTGGTGGCATTCACATAGGCAAACTTCAGGCGACTTTTGCAATTCGCAAGTGCATTTTTCAAATAGCACACCACACCCGCCGATGTGGTGCAGCCGGATCCTTGCTTCCTTGCTACCAGAGCAGGGGGAGACAGAGCATGCATGTATGCAGCCTGCTATGTCCCGCATCGTATTGCGCATTTTGCAAACTCTTCAAGCGGCGTGGTTATGTATTATGCATCACCCGTGTCCTGTGTAACTGGCGAATTTGGTGTCATCACCAAGTGTCAACTGACGAGCACATGTAGCCGTAGAAGCGTTGTTAAATGCGGTGGGCTCTCACTTATATTGCGAGAGATCGCAAAAATGTGGGTGTCGCCGACGAGGCTCGCATCTTGCAAGTAATGACGACTGCCCTGACCAAAGGGGTCGCTGCTTACTTCTGTATATGACACGGCTCACTCTTTCCGATTTCTAGTGGAAGAGAAGCTTTATTTAGCCTTCATAAAAAACAGGGTGCATTTCTAGTGAAAGTAATCTGAACTGATGGATGCTTTTCATCATTATCATCAGAATATCTTATGCCCGCTGCAGCGCGAAGGCCTCTCCCAATGGCTCTCCATCCTTGCCTGTCCTGTGCAAGCCGATTCCCCTTGATGCCTGCAAGCTTCTTAATTTCGTCCCCCCATCTTACTCTCTGTCGTCCACGGCTACACTGACCCTCTCTTGGTATCTATTCCATCATTCTAACTGTCCATCAGTTGTCTAGCCTTCTCATCACGTGGCCTGCCCATATCCATTTTTTCTTCTTAACATCGATTATTATGTTGGCGACCCCCGTCTGTTCCCTGACCCACTTGGCTGTCTTCCTGTCTCTTAATGTAACGCCTAATATTTTTTCTTCCACTGCCTGCTGCGTGGCTGTTACCTTCCTCTCAAGCTTCCTTGTAATTCTCCAAGTTTCTGCCCCATATGTCAGTACTGGCAAAATGCAGTAGTTATATAATTTCCACTTAAGTGACAGTGGTAGGTTTCTGTTCATGAGTTGCGAATGTCTCCCATATGCGCGTCATCTCATTTTTATTCAACCGCGCATTTCTTTTGCATGGGTGGGTTCTCCTGTCAGTAGCTGTCCTAGACTTGGGTATTCTTCCATAACTTCTAATGTCTGGTTTTCAATCGTAAGACATGTTTTTCGCCGTGCTGCTTAGCATTATCTGTTTTCTGCATGTTCATCCTTGAAACTACCTTAGAGCTTTCTCGCCTTAAGTATTCAATCATCTTCTGCAGTTCATCGCCATCATTGCTAAAGAGTACTATGTCGTAGGCAAAGTGTAAGTTACTCAAATATTCGCCATTAATCCTTAGCCCTGTTTCGTCCTAGTCTAACTTTTTGAAGATTTCTTCCGAACATGCAGTAAATAGCATAGCAGAAATTGTATCTCCTTGCCTGACACCTTTCTGTATTGGGATTTTCCTGCTTTTCCTATGGGGGAGCAGGGTGGCTATAGAATCTTTATAGATGTTGGCTGTTGTATTTATGTAGCCATCACATATTCCTTGACGTTGCAATGATTCCAGAACTGCTGGTATCTCTAGCGATTCAAAAGCCTATCGCAGTCTAGGAAAGCCATATAGAGGGGTTTGTTGTATTCAGCGGATATCTCAATTACTTGATTGACAACGTGAAGGCGGTCTATGGTGGAGTAGCCTTTTCTGAACCCTGCTTGCTCTCTTGGTTGATCAAATTAAGTGTGGCCTTTATTCCCTGCTTGCTCTCTTGGTTGATCAAATTAAGTGTGCCCTTATTCTGCTTGAGATAACCTTTGTGAATGTTTTGTAATGTGCTGAGAGTAGACTGATCGGCCTGTAGTTCAAGTCTTTCATATCTCCCTCCTTTTGTAATAGCAGATGCTTTTACTGCGAATAGAAGTTTTTATCGCTGAGTACACGGTTGCAACATGGTCTAAGCAGCCCACCATTGCCTTTTTTATTTTCTTAGCTGCTCGCAGTTACCCACCACAAAACTACAGCTCTATAAAATTATGCAGGTTTTCTGTGATAAAGACTACTTTTACAATACCTACTGAGACAACACATAGTGGGGCCTAGAATTCACTATGCCATAACGGGCCTTGGTGCACAATGTAAAGCAGAAAACCAACGTGAATTGAGGAGCCATAATTCAGGTTGTTGCCTTGTGTTCACGCGATTTTTGATAGAAGTTCTCCTTTGTTTGCTTCTGTAGCATGCCTACAGTTTTATATCTTGCGTGCTCATCAGTCTTAGCTGATAGCTAGTGGTTAGGTCGCCATCGCCCTCTCGATCTGGAAAACATCTGAGGCACTGATAACAAGCTGAGCTGGCAGAACTGATGCAAAGATCAAATTAAGTGTGGCCTTGCTTATCACTTACTACCACAGCGCATGGCACTGTATGGCTATATTAGTAGAACATTCTTGTGGTAGTTCAGAGTAAAAAAATCCTTTGGCAACTATACATTGCATAAAAGCATGAATTTTGATTTAAGGGGAGATGCGGGTCGAAAAACGCGAGTTTTCTCAAAAATTATCGATTTTTTGTTTTCACCTGTTTTGTTAAGATTAGTACCTCTACTGTTCTGAAAAAAAAAATCTATGTCGAGACTCAACTGGAAATGCTTTAAAATTGCGTCTAAAGAGCACAAGGTGGCTGTCAAAAGGCCGAAAGTGTGTCATCTTCGAGCACCTTGCCACTGATAATGCGCCGCCGCTCGCCATTGTCGACCGCATGAGGCGAAGAGCCGAGCCTCACTCTTCAAATAACGACGGTTTCCCGCGCTGCTGCAGCGCAAGAAATAATAAAGAGAAGCACGCTTTTGCCGCCTTTTTCGAGCGCCGCGACTGGCTTTTAAATCACGTGGTACGGATCGGGAGCCGCCATTGGCCGCTGCGCGCCTGTGTGTGCTGTGAAGCCTACTTGCAGGATCCGTCTCTCGTCGAGCAGCGCAGCTGAACTACGCTTTTTTCGAGTGCTTATCCGTTATGGATGAAGAAAGCCATAGGAAGCGCAATCACCGGCCTGTGAAGTTTCACGCGGCGCACAAATTTCGAGGACGCCGGCGCAAATCAAAGCCGAACACTCAAACCACGAAAACATCGTCTGCTGCCGCAGGGCGTAGTGGCAGTGACGCCGATGCGTCCGACGAGTTTGCCGCGGCATTCGAATATGTGAGTGCCTCCCAGAAAAAGATCGGACTCTTCCAAGACGAAGGAAAATCACAGGACGACGAGTCTTCGTTGATTGCTGATATGACGGCACTGAACATGCTTGTGCGCGGTGCAATGTGTCCGACGTGTCGCAATTTGGGATTACGAGTCCGGGAACCGGCCGACAAGCGGAAAGGACTTGCGTCGTTCGTGGAACTGCACTGCCCAAACAGTGAGTGCCCCGAAACTATTCTTTCGGCGACATATACTTCGCGGCGAGTAGCTGCAGGCGGGGAGGCCAGCGTGAGTGCGGCAGGTGACGGACTGACCGCGAGGAGAACATACGACAGCGGGAGCTCGCGCGATAGCTACGCTGTCAATGTGAAAGCTGTTGTGGCGGCGCGCTCTGTAGGCATGGGCTACGAGCAGCTGGTCCGATTTGCGGCAATTCTTGGCTTGCCAAAGCCAATGCACCATAAATCATTTACTGCAATCAGCCGGAAAGTCCGTGATGCGGCAATGGATGCCATCGGCGCCAATCTTGCGAGGTCGAGAGAGCTGACAGTGAAGGAAGTTGGCAGGGACGACATTGCCGTTATGTACGACGGTACATGGCACAAACGCGGCCACAAGAGTCACAATGGCATTGGCACTGTTGTGTCACTCGACACTGGACTTTGTTTGGATTTTGAAGTGCTGTCAAACTTCTGCCTAGCTTGCAGTAGGCACAAGGTTCTGCCAGATGACGAGGAAGAAGTTTGGCAAGCATTTCATAGCCCTGTCTGCGAGCGAAATGTTGAATGTTCAGCCCATGCGATGGAAGCGGAAGCTGCAGTGCGCATCTGGCAAAGGAGCCAAACTTACGACACACCATTGCGATTCAGTAAATTCCTCAGCGACGGTGACTCAAAAGCGTACACAGCTGTTGTTGAAGCGAAGGTATATGGTGATGCTGCGATCATTGAAAAAGAGGACTGCACAAATCATGTAGCCAAGCGCCTCGGGACCGCTCTTCGCAAACTCAAGGAACCACTACCAAGAGGGGAGAAGCTGAAAGATACGGTGATACAGAAGCTGCAAACCTACTATCAAGTGGCCATCACAAGCAGTAGGGGCAGCATTAAAGCCATGCACCGGGCGATTTGGGCCTCCTATTTTCATTGTCGCTCAACAGATGATGCGAACACCCACGAATTCTGCCCAGATGGACCAGAATCCTGGTGCAAACACAAGCGTGCTAAAGCCTTGGGCGAACCTGCACCGGCTCACACACCCCTGCTCACCAAGGCCCAGGGAAAGGCAATTTTCCCCATTTACAAGAGGCTAACCGACGAGAAGCTACTGACCCGCTGTATTCAGGGAAAAACTCAGAATGCAGCGGAGTCGCTAAACAGTAAAATTTGGCTCCTGTGTCCGAAGACACGATTTGCTTCAAGACATGTTGTGGAGATGGCCACTGCTATGGCTGTTCTCTGGTTTAATCGAGGGCACTCCAGTTTTGAACGTGTTCTGGAAGAGCTTGGCGTGCTCCCGCCTCATGATCTGGTTGCTCTTGGCACATCACGGGACAGCACACGGCAGAAAAAAATGTCTCAAAAACTAACAGGAGAAGCAAGGGCTCGTCGGCGTGCGCTGAAGAAAAAATCTCTTGTCGAGGAGTCAGCTCGAAAGAGCCGTGAGGGCCAAACCTATGGTGCTGGCGCATTTTAATGGCAATGGCCACTACAAGGAGGATTGTTCTTTCCTGTGTACAAATTTCATCGCATTCAATGACATCTTTGATAAATAAACATGCAATTTTGACTTTAAAACTCGTTTTTCTCAAAACACAAATTTTGCCATTTTTGTCAATGTGCCCCTCCTTTTTTGGGTACTTCTGGTGCTCAGATCTGCATGAAATTTTTCCCAAATTTTTTCCAATGTACGAGAAATGCAATTATCTTGTTTAAGTTTTAATATTCTTATTATATAATAAAAAGAAGTTATGTAAACTCTTACTAGGGTAGGAGAAATATGAACTTCCCAAGTTAAAATTTTTCACGTCTAGTACATATTTTGTATGGACTTCCTAATTAGTTATTTGCATTCCACACTTCATTTGAAACATTATGAACTATCAATTGTGACAAAATATTGAAGTTTAGGTCTCAAAAGAGGGGGGGCAAAAGGCTTAAGTTTTTCACTTTGTCATGTTGCAGAACTAAAAGTATGCAACTTGCAAGAAAACTAATTATATATTTGAAATCAGCATAAAAAGTTCTATAAGCAGCTCAAGTTTCATTGCTCTAGGGGGAATATTAAAGAAAAAGTGTCTTCGAGTAGCATCTCCCCTTAATAAAGTTATAGCATAATGAAGTAGATTGCCAATTTTACATACTATATCTACTTGCGTGTTGAATGCACTCACATTAATGCAGCCCCATCTCTAGTAGCCAAATCCCAGATTTTTTTTTTTCTCCCGCATAATAAACTCACCACCCAACTTTGAACCTCAGCAGTCTTGCAAACAGCCGCACTGTGGCTTTCCCACTTCACTTGATCAGCGGTGTCTGGGAGCTGTTCAGCGTGCTGATTGATAACTCCCCGCGTCCTGAAAAAACTGCCGCATGTTGCTGGGCATAGCTGCACGCAAGCCGCGGTAACATCACTTACTCGCAATGCTGGATTCCTTCGTGCTATCAGAATTCCCTCAGGCTCACTGAAGTGTGCTGTCATGGGTGCTCCATGGGCTGGCGCAACTAAGCCTAAGCATGGTCAGGGAGTGGTCCCTGACATGCTATGATGCTATCTTGGACTTCATATTTAATGCACACGACTGAGAAGCTCAGTACAGATATGAAGGAGAAATGCAATGATAAGCCTTTTTGCATGTGGTGATGGAAGACATCTATTGTCCTGTTACAGCTACCCGTGAACGCTACAAAATGCTGATGCGGTGGGGCATCTCCGAGACTGACTGTTTTCTTGGGTTTTACATCCCAAAACCACGATATGATTATGAGAGATGCAGTAGTGGAGGGCTCTAGAAATTTCGACCACCTGGGGTTCTTTAGCGTGCACTGACATCGCACAGTACATGGGCCTCAATGTTTCGCCTCCATTAAAATGCAGCCACCGTGGCCGGGATTCAATCCCGCGACCCTTGGATCAGCAGCCGAGTGCCATAACCACTAGACCACCGTGGCGGAGCGGGGGTCCCCAAGACTGCACTAGCGGCACAGTTACTTTAGTTGGCCACAAGCTGGCCAAGCCATCGTGACACACGAGACCCGTGGTGACATAGAAACCATAAAAACTCAATGTCCCAATGTGTGGCGAAGACCACCACTCACTGCTAATTTGTTTTATCAACAGCATCGCCATTTTTTTAGTTACTCGGCGCTGTGGGCGAACCATGGCGCAAGTGAAAGGCCATCACATTGGAACAAAACGCAGCCACCATAAGGGCTGTCTTGGCGGGTGAAGTCGCGTGGTACAGATGCTATACAGCTTTTTTTTTTTACTGTTTTTAAAAAACCTAGAATTTCACCACATGGGTGCGTGTAAGCACTACACTGTGTCACAATGCTTTCATTTTTGCACGTTAAAATGGTTTGCTCACCCCGAAAAAGTTTGTGTAAAAGTTACACCACATAACAAAATTCGGTCCCTAACTGTTCTTGTTTTTCAGAAAAAAAGTGTTCATTACACGAGTAAATATGGTACTTCATTAGATCGAGGTTTAACTATTATTCACTCCTCAATATGAGAGATACTTGCTATACCCGGAATTAACAAATTAACTTTGTGGCACAGCTAACTCTTTAAAATTAGCATGCAGTAACATGCAGCACTCAGGCACTGCAGTATGTCTATTATGCAGGTGATCAGTCAAGGCATGCAATGTGCAGCATGCTTAAAGAAGCGAAGTTCATACCACTGCATGATCCTTCCAGTAAAGGACAGCTCAGAGGAAAAGAATGTTTTTAAGGTGATCAGTATCAGACATGTCAACAATATTCCTTTGAGCTCCAAAGAAGAAAAAAGTGCATTAAGCACACAAGCTGTGCACACGATTTCGTTGGCCTTGAGACCCATGTCGCAGATGTTACGACTAAAACAGCTGTGGTTAACTTGGTTAGTTGAATGGGTGACAAATGCTGAACTAGGAGCATAACGCATGCGGGATCGCATTCGTAACACTGTGCGATGAGCTACGCACATTTTAAGCTTGTCGCGTTCTCGCGTGAAGTGTATTCAAGGCTGGGGATGCGCTCACACTTGACACTACACTGCTTTCTTTTTTTTTAAATACTGCTCGCTGAGCCCAGCCGGAACTTTGTGGTCTCAAAACCAAGCTCATTCAATTCAGCAAAATTCAACACCATGAGAACTAAATGACAATGTTCGGACCAAACTAATTTGAACAGCACACACATACATTAAAACACGCTAAACTCATAAAAGAACCAAAATGTGCCTGCTGCGAATGCTTCTGATAGATTCACTTTTCATATTGCTTCCCGTAGTAATGAAAATTCACACCAAATGGCTACGGCAAGTTGAATCATTAAGCTGGTGTGCAAAGCCTAACATCATGTGCACATAAAAAACCACATGTAATCCACTGTTCAAAGTTCCAACACAATGATTTGCAAAATGCTTAGCAGCACGCAGTACACTTCCCTTTGATCAATGCCTGTAAGCACATGTTTGTATAGCAATACAGCACCACAACTTTCTTTTGCAACACCACCCAATCTTTTTGCTTTCAAATACAGGCAGGCATAAAAGTTTTCCACAGTACAATTTCGGCACATTCAAGAAGGTGCAAGTATGTTCATATGCAAAACTACAGTACCAAGTGAAGGCAATAAATGTTTCCACATGTTCTGTCTGAGGTACAAGAAGACCCTAAGCACAAACCGTGAACAAAACCACTTAAACATTTAAATTAGATGTGCCTAGCCAAGCTCGTATTGTCACTTTGGGCTCTCCCATAGCCTCAAAGGTTGTTGCTGAGCACAAAGGCCTCACCCTGCTGGGAGTAAGGATTGTGACGCCCACTAGGAGGTCCTTGGCTTCCTGAGTACATTTGTTCATGATAGGCATCCAGGTTCATGTCCATATCTGGCCCCTGAAAGAAAGCGAGAAGATGAAAGTTGCCAACAAATTACAAAGACAATGTGGACAGAATCGCATATTTTTAGAGGGTTTCATAATGAATGACTAAAAAAGGTCCTCAACATTCTCCCGCACACTACATATAGCATATGTACAAGTAGAACAGGCCATCTAGTACTGCTGCAGGCACATTCTCTTGTGTAGCTTCTTTTGTTCCGATAGCCTACCAAAGGGAAGTGAAGAGTAATGAAAGAATGTCAGTGTGGCACTTTATGTGGTACCATATAAGCTAGCAATATGCAACCAGGAACCTTTGAGACCACTCTTAATGTCAATTGCATACAGTCACAACCTACTGCTAATGCATATCTGGTAAGCACTGCCTAATAACATTCCAAATAACTTAATTAAAATAATAGATTCGCCAGAAAAGTAAGTGTTTATTCCATCACACTTAAACACTATGAAGGCAAAGGCACAGCTCGAAAACTACAGTAGAACCTCGTTCATACGTTTTCAAAAAATAACGCGACATTGAACGTATTATCCAGGTAAAACGTATGATCCAAACACACGAAAAAATTGTGCAGTTTTGACGGAAAAGCATGCATTGATATAAATATTAAAGTATTTTACAATTTCACGTAATTCAGGCAATAAAATGTCACAAAATAGCAATAAATGTTTGCTTATAGTAGCTACTGAAGCGTGTTGGAACGCGCCCAAAGGCACGGCAGTGACCACAAGCGCTAGCAGTCAGCGCTGACAGCGTCGAGAATGGAACGCATGCGTGTAGTCCTTTGCTTCAGTGTCCTTTGCTTACTCCACATCTTCAGGCAAATGATTTAGCACGTAACAAAATGCGCGCATTCACATCATTATTTTCTTGCCTGCCCAATCCTCGCGCACGGATGCAAGGGCCACATTGTGCCCAACGGCGCGCACTCTGGTACATAAGATGTGCGCACCAAGAGCACTAGCCTTGCATCAACAGGTCACATGAACGTGCACATCACGTGCGTCGCACGGCCCAAGCCAAGGTCGCTGGGCAAGCGCATCGCGTGCATGCTGGCCGTCAGAGCAAGCAGCTTAGTTTCTAGGCACCAAGACAGGTTGAGCCGATTTCCTTTTCTCTTCTCTCTGTCTCTTTAGCACTTTAAATTAAAGTGCTTCAGAATATAAATTCCGCTCGTAGCATGTGATACTTACGGCGCCTCCCCACGGTCCGGCATCCTCGCGGAACAGCGAATTGGTCAGCTCCATCGAGAGCCGCTTCTTGTAGTCCTGTGGCTTGTCTTCTGACATGCGGAAGAGGACTGCAGCCGCATATGTGGCTGAGAAAAAAAAAAAAACAGTACATGGTCACAACCAAGTGAAACTCAAAAGATGGCACTGACACAGCCACCTAGAACCAGCTGGTCCTTTTGAGCTTTTCAACTACACTCAAGCCTTGATATGATAAAGCCAGCAGAAAAGGCAATTTATTTCGTTATATCGAAACTTCGTTACACTGAAATTCGGGGTTTTAGTATAGTCAGCAAAAGATTCTTTTTTATGCCCAAATACCGTAAAAATGTTAGAACAAAAACGCAGTACAAAAAAAAAAACCTAGCTTAGTAACCTTTACAAAATATTTTATGTTTAAAGGCCAACTGGAATGAAACTTTGCACTCAACGAAAAGCCGTTCTTAGGTGGTCTAGCTGCAGTAAATTCTGCCTGCTAAATGTGGTTTTCAAAATGCAAGAGGTTACTGCAACAGCTTGCAAACAATATACTTTTTCATACCGAAAGTAGAAAAAATGACAGCATTACCGCTGACCGAAAGCAATGAAGATCCCAGCCCAAACAATGCATGTGGATCGCCGGCACGCCACAAAAATGTGCATCTCAGCCGCGGCCCGGAGGATTATTTACAGATTTGGACATTAAAAAAACTGATACACACCGTGAAGGAAACAATGACACATCTTAAAGTTCCTTGCTCACAATAAAGCATTTCTTTTGCAGAACATGCATCAGCAGCGTTCCACTTACTGCACTTTTTCCTGAACGTGGCCTCCAAGATTTGCGCGCAATCTCTGACGCCATGCCCTGGCGCTCGCAGCACGTACAACGCCAGTGAATCGGTGGAACTATAAGCTTAATGCTCAGTGTTGCTGAATACAGAAAGCACATTCTATTTACAATATGCAAAGGACTAATAACCGTATTGAAACCTCTGCACAATACAGAATCGTGCACTTTCTCTGCCTTTGCTTGCAGTGGCTAAACATCGAAGGCACTGCTCCATGCTTCAACGTTTTCCTATTCAACGGCATTTCGGCAATGAGTGAACGTATGTGCATGAGGTAGCCATGCTTGAATTATGCTGAGCAAAGCACTGCAGTCTTCAAAGCTACCCCTTTTTTGCCTTCCTGCAATAGCCAAGATCTTCTGGCTCTTTGCGCTTTTAGAAAAAAACATGAAAGTCTATCCCAACCATGACACAAGTGTTTGAGCAGAGCAGACTACGACAGCCCTTTCATTAGTGTTGTACTAAAAGACAGCGTCAATTGCCAGCTGCAACCTTGAGCAGTAGCTTGTAGGAGAGCCACGCAAAAAACGGAAACGAGTCGGTGGCCTAGGATGTCTGCCATTTCCGGTTGTGTTCAGACTTGTCGCAGAATGAGTGGGCGCACTGCACTGGTAGAGCTCCATGTCTTCTGCTAGCTGGCAATTAGAGCTTCAATCAAGAATTAAATATGCGACTGCAAGCCTTTGTCTGGGTCTCATAATTATAGTATGTACTCCATATTCCTAGCCAACTATACCCTAGTCAAATGTCACTGGAGTTTGCGTTTAACCACACATCCGGTGACGTTATAAAGCACCATCGAAGACACTGTCACAGTGGTCGTAGGCAGCCCACTGTGACTGTAATTGATTAGATTTGATTTCCGGGGTTTTACATCCCAAAACCAGTCATGTTTATCAAAGACGCCACAGTGGAGGGCTCCGAAAATTTCGACCACATGGGGTTCTTTAATGTGCACCGACATCGCACAGTCCACAGGCCTCAACATTTCGCCTCCATCGGAATGCAGCTGCCGTGGCCAGGATTCAATCCCGTGACCTTCGGATCAGCAGCAGAGTACCATAGCCACTAGACCACCATGGCAGCCATACTGCGATAGTAATTGATAAGCAAAGCTTTCGCATCTATCCTTCCTGCAAGGCTTACTATCAAAACCTTGGACGTTTCTTAAAATGAAAGAGCGACGGTGACGTTACGTCCACCAAACCACTAGCTACCAACTTAGTACAATGAGCAGGCAATACAAAAGCCATAGCATGCCACAACAACAAGGAAAGCTTTGGTCAAGAACCACATGAATGGAAGGTAACATGAATTACAGCTCCTCCAGTACACAGTGGCCACATATATACGAATAATTTAGCAATACCCGGTACAGCATCGCAAATTTCGTTTGCCACTATGCATTGGTTCAACAGGTACAGTGAATCGCCTTTAACAGAGAACACTGAGACAACGTTATAAACTTACTAGCTCATTTTCATTTTTTTTTTTCATTTTATTACCTTAAGGACCCTTTTGGGGTATTACATAAGGGGTGGGTAAGATGTCTATAATGAAAAGCAGATGTTACGGTATAATACTAGTTAGCAGATTGCCCAGAAATTCCGTATGACTTATTATGGCAGCAGCATTGGGGAGCAGGTCGTTCCAGTCTCTGCAGCCAGAGGGAAAAATGAGGCTTGTAACGTTACAGTTCGCGATCGAGGATGGTTGACTTGCAGTTGATGGCTGGTACGTTGTGACGTGCATGAAAATGGTGGCGTGATATAAGGTGGGCGATTTAGTGAGCTGTAAAAAAATTTATGAAAAAGAGCGTGGCGAGACGACGACGAAAAGCGAGGGATGACAAGCTAGATTCTTCCTTTAAAAGAGAAATGCTGATGTTATAGGAATATGACGAATGGATGAATCTAGCAACACGATTATGAACTGATTCAAGTGCACTTATGATGTATTCTTGGTGAGGGTTCCAAATGGCAGCAGCATAATCTAGTCGTGGTCTGATAAATGACGTTACTCACACGCACATTCCAGGAAAGGTCATTGGACAGGGGTATACCTAAGTACTTGTATGTTAGAACTGATTTGATTAGGACGGTTGCGATTATGTAAGTAGAAAAGAATGGCGTTCGGCTGCGGAAAATAAAAATAAACTTGCACTTATTAGGGTTTAAGGCCATTTGCGAATAGATGCATCAGTTATGAACGTTGTCAAGGTCGCTCTGCAGAGTTGCCTGGTCAGAAGGGTCAGTAGAGTGCGATAAATTACACAGTCGTCAGCAAACATGCAAACGGCACAAGATACATGATGTGGAAGATCATTAATGTATATTAGGAAGAGAAGTGGTCCCAAAATTAACCCTCGGGGGGCGCCTGAAGTGACAGGAAGGGGCTTAGATGGGTGGTTCTTTACAAGGACAAATAGGGAACAATCAGTTATGAATTGTTTTATCCACTGCATTACGCGAGGGTCTATGTTCATTCAATAAGTATAGTTTCATCAGTAGACGGTTATGAGGCACTGCGTCAAAAGCCTTAGAGTAGTCTAAATAGATGGCACCTGTTTGAACGTTGTTATCAAGATTAACATTGTGTGGCGGGCAACAGTGAGCAGCTAACAAAATAAAAGGGGTCGGCTGCTCAGACCTTGCTGCGGAAATGCACTCTCCATAAAACCTCATTGGCAATAAAATCCCGTAGTAGTTCTGGCCGCTTTCACTGGAAATATTCAGAAAGTCTACAAATAGCTTCTTCCTCATAAGGAATCATGAAGCTGTGCAGTGTCCAGAAATAGGCAGTAACACCTGTACTTCTTGCCGATTGTGGTCACTTGCAAGTTACAAAGCCTCACAGGCTACATCCGCTATCTCTAGCAAAATAAGAAAGAGCTTGCTGCCTTTACTACCACTTCTATGGCTACACACGCTTGTTCCTTGACTCTCTGAGATAACAAAACATCAAATCAGTGGCTGACACACGAGACAGGTGACATGAATAAGGAACCATGCTGCTCGTGGAGTACACAAGGTGAGCAGTGGCAATGGCGCAAGTTGACACGAGAGGCCATTCGCATGTGTGCTGTCTCCTCTCGCTATTTCAGTTCAAGCATTCAGGCTGCTCTCCCCTGGCCCACAAGCAACTGCTCTGTGTTGGTGGACACGGTGTGCAGTCTGAAAAATGCATTTGCAAAAGCCACGTCAAACTTGCTCATTTTACTGCTGGCACTTACAGGAGTTTCAAATTGATGGCTGTCTTCCGCTGCAGCAGCAGTAAAAATTCATCATATTGAAATTGCAGATAAACATGCTTCATTATATTGAGGTTTTTAAAAAATACTAGAATATCAGGTTGTAAAGCTCAAACACTTCGTATATCAAGAATTTTGTTATACTGAGTTTTGTTATAATGAGGTTTAACTGTATAGCAATGTGCCTGGTTTCTAAGAATGTGATCATCATAGAGCACCATGTATATTTTACCCCCACACAAAGACATTTATCAACAATTTTGATACAGCTGAACCTTGAACTTCAATACAAAGAAATTTTACGGTGATACTGTATACCTCTCAGTGATCAAAAAAATTTTTGCCATGAACACAAAATGCCAGGTTAACAATTGAAGGCATATGGAATATCTTTCTTTGCAATCAGGCATTCAGCATCGAGCTCAGCATTAACAAATAATTCTGCACAAATGAGGGCTTTCGGTAAAAGCTGATGCGTTACACCCCGTTTCATGCATCAGGTGCAACGCTGTCAAACCTAGGGCTTTCACTTACACTGCGTGCTTCCGTGACGAAAAAGTAGTCCGTTGCTTGTGGTGAGCGAAGAACGATAAATACCTCACTAGACTCCTACATCATAATACACATTTAATCATCTTGACAAAATGTGCTCGTATTTCTGGGAAAACAATCGAAATATGCGGGTTTATGTTTTATTTCTGTCATTTTTTGATCAGAGTGATACACTCCTTTTATTTTTCTTTACGGACTACTTTTGTAGCCTTCACAGCGTTGCACCTGATGTTTGAAACGAAGTATAATTGTGAAAACTAGTACTGTACTGAGAAACCCTGTGCCACTTCTGTGCTCGAAAAGACCCCAAAACCACAAAGAAAGAAAACCACAAAACAAGCATCAGAAACGCATGATGGATGATAAGGAGCCTGCGAACGACAAGAACACCTTCCCAAGAATTCCCGGTAAAGTTTATGCTTCAGGTGCTTTCGAAAGAGCTCTTCGACGTCACTCCAAGCCCTCGTGTGAAGAGCAAACAACGCAATTAGCATGTTTGATGTTTAATACAGGCTTGCTGGAAATTCAAATTCGTAAGGTGGGATGGCAGCCAATTTTTTTCATATAACAAATTACTTGGCTTTTTACAACACGTCACACCATGTATTTTTCACCTCTATACAATGAATCATTTTTATTCAAGAGTTCAATAAAACAAAGCTTCAGTGCAGCTGTGGAGGAAGACACGAGCTGGTAAATTTAAACTCCCGCTGGTTCCAGTGGTCAGACATGCGAGTTCTATGCGGTATTTGTGAACGGATTTTTCAAACTGCGAACAACGCGATGAAGTGGCCGCCACCAAGGAGCAGCACCTCTTCCACTTGTGGTCGGGAGTTAAGCGGTAACCTAAATGCTCGACTTCTCGCCTCTCCTCGCCACCAGAGCAGGAGAAGCGGAAGGCATGCATGAGAACAGCTTCGTGCATCATACTGCGCATGTTGCACACTCCACAACCTACATAGTACCCTATTTGAACCCATTTCATGTCAGCCATGCTGTGCGTGAGTACCCAATATGGTGGTGTTAATGGTGAGTGTCAAGTGACAAGCATGTCTAGATGTAGAAGCAGTAGTATTAAACACACTGGGCTCCCACTTATCTAGCTATAGATAGCGATCGTTCAGGAAATTGATGTCACCAATGCGGCTAGTAAAGCAATCCTAATCGGCGAGAAAAAAGTGTCAATGCTTCTTTCTGGAACCACTAGCTACCAATTGTTCGACTCGATAGCCTAAAGCAGGGGTTCTCAAGCAAGTTTGTCCCAAGGAACCCTACCCAAGCTTCAAGGAGTCCTAAAGAACCCAGCCCCCTCCGCGGACGCCGGTGTGCAATCATCTGTGCCACGTTTATGTGGTGGTGAGTCCGAAGAATCGATAGTATTACAGTCGACTCTCGCTACAACGAACGCCGCTTCAACGAAATTTCCGCTACAATGAAAAATCTCGGATCCCCGTCAGCAGTCCATAGGAGTCAATGCATAAATATGCTCGCTACAACGAACACATTCTTTTGTGCCGTTTCGCTTCAACGAAATTTGACGATGCAATTTCAACCTCGAAAATTCGATTTGCTATGCAGTAAACACAATCCGAAACATCTTGGCGCATTTCAGAAGGTAAAAATATGACTACAAAGTCGAAGTCGCGTGTAGACACCACCAGAAACGGCTGCTGTTCATTGTGTGATTGATTACCGATGTCTACCGATGCCGTCTACCAATGTCTGTTGAAATAGCGCGCGTGACCGCCGCTCTCCCACCGGCGCCCCTTTTTGGTCCTTCGCCCGACGAAAAAATGGCTGGGGGTTTCCTCTCTGCTTGAGAAGCAATGACAACAGCCATCACACGCGGTGCGATGCTATCGCAATATTGTTCAGTTCGTTCGGCGGAGACGGCCGGGTCGTTTCATCTCTGTTTTTGCCGTGTTCGCTCCCAGCGTTAGCGCGCATTTACTCGCGCGTAGAGCATACGATGCGTGGGCGGTGTTATCGAGTTGCACTTCGTACAGGTGACTGCAAAAACCCGCTAACAGTGTCCATATCATTGCAATAACTCCTCCACTACGGTCGACAACTTTTTTTTTTTTTTTTTTATGGTCCAAGCACCCCCCGCCCGTTAAGTACCGTATTTACTCGAATCTAACACGCACCTTCTTTCCGATATAACGGGTCCAAAAATCGTACGCGTAGAATCGAGTGCAAACGAACGACAAGGTTACCATTTCGCAGTCGGCATCAAAATGGCCGCCTTCTACGTGCTTTGGGCGCTGTCGAACGGTCACCTGCGCAGCACGCATGGCAGCACGCATGGCAGCGCGCGGCAGCGTGCTGCCGGATGAATGCAGCACTGCGAGAAAATGTTACCGCCACTTGCATGTGGCTATGCCCAGCAACGTGCGGCAGTTTTTTTTTTTTGGGACACAGGCGTTATGAATCAGCGCGTCGAACGTCTTTGAGACACCGCGGATCAAGTGAAGCGGGAAAGCCACAGCACCGCTGTTCGAGTGACTGCAGGGGTCCAAAGTCGGCGGTCTGTTTATTATGCGAGTGCGTTCATTACGCGAGTACCGCATTTGTTTTTATGAATGTGAGAAGTTGATTACTAAGCACTTTTTTTTTTTTCCGTCGGTGCGCGTTACAATCGATGTTTCACTTCTTTTTTTTCTCGCGGGAAACGGGTGAGCGTTACTATCGAGGGCGCAGTAGAATCGAGTAAACACGTAGATATCCCAGATTCCGTTTCTCCAAACTTGGCAGGTATGGTTTCAGTACTCGCGATTTCCGAACCCTTCTGACTACCACCATGATGCCGCAGGCCGCGCGCAAGTTTGAGGCATAAAAGTTTCACGGTTCTACAAGCTCAGGTCAGTTATATTTTTGCGATTTCACTACAACGAAATTTTCGCTTCACCGAAATTTTTTCCGTGCACCGTCAATTTCGTTATAGCGAGAGTCGACTGTAAAAAGAAAATTACTTCAGCGGAGTGGACATGCACTCGATGCATGTAGCGAACACCACTTTTTCTGCACGAAGAAATTGATGTGTGTGTCTGTCACACTGGAGACCAACCACAAGTTAGCTGGTCAACTTCCTATGCACTGTGAATACCTTTTCTTTACAGTCGGGCACGTAATGAAGGGCATTTAGATCATGTACCTTTTCGACCACCGTCTTAGCCCCTTAGAGGACACGGAACCGAGAAAAATACATCAGTGGGTGGCAGAACCCCGAAGAGGAGCCCACGGAACCCCTAAACCCAAAATTCCACGAAACCCACTTTGTGAACCCATGGCCTAGAGGATCAATGAAAATGATAACATCAGAGTAGTCCATTGGATCTGGGAAACACCTGTGGTTTCGATAAGTTGCGGTGGCAGAATGGACGCAACAGCTTTGCTTATCCATAATCAAAAGAAGAGGCGTGCAGGACACGGACACAAGAAGAGAAGTGAACACCACGAACGCCGACTAGCAACTGATGCACAGCACAGAGGCGAAAAAGAAAGAAGACACACAGCTTATCTGCGCATGCTCGGAATGGTAGCGCCACCTGTCAATCGGTTACACGTGCCCGCCTACGCGATAGACAACTCCCAAGGCATTCTATCTCCTCCCTGTTTAAGCTAATCGACGGTTGACTCACGCATGCACTTCCACTAATACTGATATACCAGGCCTCAACCAATAAAAGCGTATCTTCGTTCTTATGCCTGTACAGGATCTCGGTATTATCTAACTCGGGCATGCAGCTACAGACCTGGCAGTGCAAGGATAGATTGGACGGCGTCCCACCTGATAGCGACCTCCTGTGTTCAATTAATCTTTGATTAATACAACGCGCAGTTTGCCCTACATAAAACCGTCCGCAGCTAAAAGGAAAAGGTTCAAAGGTAGCCCCTATTCTAAGTGATCTATACTTGAGCAAGTTTGACTGCCGTTTAAAAGAGGCCTTAGGGGACCGCATCATTAGGGTATTTCGGTATGCGGACGATTACTTGGTACTTTGTAGTAAGGATGATTTTGAATCCGTCGTCACCTATGTAAGCGATCAATTTAAACTTAATGGAGATGGTTTAACGTTTACGAAAGAACTACCGGAGAAAAACGTAATACAATTTTTAGATATCTCGTTGTCATTTCAGCGGAATCACGTGTGTTGGCAGTATTCCCCTAGAGCATCAAAGCCGTTGCTAAATTTTGACTCCAAGCATTCGAAAGTAGTAAAAAACGGAATAGCCTTGTCCTGTTTAAAGTCAGCCCTATCGAAGTCGTGCGTGCACTGTTTGACCATTAGCTTTAATGCGCAGGTTGAGCGCCTCTTAGATGCAGGTTACCCTAGACTAGCCATAGCCACAGTAGCTGAGCGTCTTAAGAAGTCGATTTCGCCCGGAACAAAAGCGGTAGCAGAGAGTAACATTAACAAGAAAAAGGTCGTGAGTATTCCATACATCCACGCAGTTTCGCACCGGCTTAAAAAAGTGGGAAGTAAATATGGGGTTAATGTTGTGTTTACGGCTCCCAATAAGTTAGGAAGGGTTTGTGCTGCAGTGCATAGAAGAATTGAGCAGAAGGAAGGTAAGAAGCGAACCGATATCTGTCCGGTTAAGCACCTAGCCAAGAACATTTTCACCGACTGCCGCATGGGTGTAGTGTATAAGATTCCTTTTAGCTGCGGACGGTTTTATGTAGGGCAAACTGCGCGTTGTATTAATCAAAGATTAATTGAACACAGGAGGTCGCTATCAGGTGGGACGCCGTCCAATCTATCCTTGCACTGCCAGGTCTGTAGCTGCATGCCCGAGTTAGATAATACCGAGATCCTGTACAGGCATAAGAACGAAGATACGCTTTTATTGGTTGAGGCCTGGTATATCAGTATTAGTGGAAGTGCATGCGTGAGTCAACCGTCGATTAGCTTAAACAGGGAGGAGATAGAATGCCTTGGGAGTTGTCTATCGCGTAGGCGGGCACGTGTAACCGATTGACAGGTGGCGCTACCATTCCGAGCATGCGCAGATAAGCTGTGTGTCTTCTTTCTTTTTCGCCTCTGTGCTGTGCATCAGTTGCTAGTCGGCGTTCGTGGTGTTCACTTCTCTTCTTGTGTCCGTGTCCTGCACGCCTCTTCTTTTGATTATGGAATGTTACCAACTCGCTCAACTTTCTGTCCTTTTGAGCTTTGCTTATCACTTCTTACCACAGTGTGTTGTATAATGCTTTCAAAGAATACTTTTACATGCTTGTCGAAGTATTCTCACAACAGTGCACTATCAAGTTTTGGTCACCGGATCCTTAGTGCAACAAAATCATTTTGTAAACATAAAAGAAATTGTCTATTTTTTACTGCTCTTACTTAAAACTTCAGTGTGGCATTCCTGTGTAAACAAGGATCTTTTGTGGCAATACACTGCATAAAAAGCCAAATATTGGCTTAGCCAAGTTATAATATAACAAGGTAAGCTGGCAAGTTTACTGACTTCACTATACCGAGGTTTAAGTGTATTACTGTGTTTGCGGTTGAGAGAGTCAAAGTATTCTCACATTTAGATTCTTGTTATGAACAAATAAACAGGCAATTTGAATAATCAATGCAAATTTCATGCTCCCAGTGCGTGGCAAAAGTGTGTGACGCATAAGTTATCCATGCTGGCATGGAGTCTGGGATGTGTGCAAGGCCAGACGCAAATCTCAGAGACCACAGCCTTACACAGTCAACAAGACCACACAAAACTGAGTTGGCCAAAAGAAAATGAGCAACACTTTTTTTTCCGTGTCTTTTTACACATACTATGGGTGCCCCCTTGGCACACAGATGCAAAGACCAGTCAATTTGACTGTGATGGCCCATCTCATATGTACAAACCATTTAACATAAGCAAAGCAGCAAGCAGTTGTATTTCGTACTGAAAATAAAGGTGACAGCATTCACATTTAACCATGCTTGCTCGCAAGCACAATAAACTGGGCGGTTGGGTAAGTGTCCCGAGGAAATCACCAGGACACTTAATTGTTTGGTCACCAACTGAGGTCAGAACTAGGCCTCGAACTTTTCACTTGGTTTGCTGTGACAGAGCACTTAGTCGGTCAGGTAGGTGCACGTCTAAATGAATCAAATAAGCACAAAGAGCGGGTCAAAACAGCAACAGCCGAAGCAACAGACGAAACAATACTTGTAACCTTCAGCGTCTGATTTTCCAGACTTTTTACCGATAACTTCAAATCTAAAGCAACCATCAATGCCACCATTTGAATTATCTCGCAGCCTTAAACCCAAACTCTACCACCACCAGCTGTAACCGGCCTGTACTGTACTGAAGCTGAAACCCCAAACCAGCTCAAGTAAATCTGCTGTGAGCCACTGCCAGCCATAGCTACAGTCTAACCTTTTGGTGTTCATTTACGTTTGTTTGATTGAGTGACAGACTGCGTGTTCATGTTGTGCTGCTGCAAGCTACCTTCAACGTTCACCATGAAGCTTCCAGTAGTTTGGTGCTATGCTTCTCATTGAGCACAACAGCACAACAATCCTGCCTGCAGGTGATGGGTCAAGGCGTGATCTAAAACTCGAAGCAACTGTGCACAGGTTACATGTGCTCAGTTGTGTGGTGCTGTGCTCAGACAGCAGGAAATTCTATAATGCTCAGCTTAGGCCTGACGTCTGCATGCGTGCAAGGCCCGTGGAAGGTGGTAACACAAGAATGCTTTGGAACACTTTTTAACCACACCGGCTTTGCACAAGAAGCCAAAACAGCTCTTTCACTTGGAGAGAACGACAGCGTGTGTGATCAACTTCTTTCTGTGGATGTTGTTTTCTGGGGTTTTACATCCCGAAATCAGCTGTGATTACGAGAGACGCGGTAGTGGAGGGCTCCGGAAATTTTGACCACCTGGGGTTAATGTGCACTGAAATCGCAGTGTGGATGTCGTGTTCCAACAACCTTCCAGCAGTGCCAGCTGAGTGAAGGTATTCCAGCCAGGATAGACATTGAGGGATTTGCTGAAGCTGAGAGAGGTTTAAAAAAATTATCCATTAGAGGATTTGGATGATTCCCATATTGAGAATGAAAAGGCAGCGCCTGCACAGCCGACGAGTTTCAAGTGTATGTTAGCATACAGCAAGCATCACGAGCAAGCGAAACACTGCACAAAATGATTCTTCTTTGTGCCAAGGTAATGTTTCGCAGCATGAGATAGCACCAGCCATACTGAAAGCTTGTTGCCGCATGTTTTGAAGAAAAAAAAAATAAAACAGTCGACCAATCTCTTCAGACCTTGTTGGAAACGTTAAGAACATTAGAAAAATCAGGCAGTCTAAGAAATGAATGCATAAAAAAAAAAGAAATTTTAATGATATTTTCCTGATCAAGAGGGTCAGGGCTGAAGTACCACGTGTATGTTTCAACACGATGGTGCAGCCAGTGAGTTTGACAAACGTCGGACATGGTTGATATTGTTACTCAAGAAATGCCACCATGTTTCTGACGTCGCATTCATCAGAGTGAGACAAAACAAAATTGCTGCTCAGCGTCTGTGTTCCTGTTGTCAAAGATGCCAGATACACCATTTGCAGGCATGCGGTGACCTCCGAGCTAAACTGCATTCTGCCGAAAATGGAAGTGCGGTCCTGTTGACGTGTTCACAGATGACAGCTGCCACGCTCACAAACTACACGTGTGTTGTAGCCACTGCAGACAAAACCATGGCCTCCATGATTATGGATTGTAGCTACATGGCTCTGAAAGTATGTGCTTCACCAGTGCGCACACTGCCCAAACGGAGGTTTTACTGTTTGCAGGTTTTAAACACTGCAGTCTCTACCGACACGATAAAGTATGCACATGGCCAGTGCATACACTGCCTTTACAAAGGTTTTACCATTTGTGGGTCTTAACCGTGGTCGCTACCGATTCAATCATACCTGTGTCACACGGGCACATTGGAAGGCCTTCGAGTCTATGACCTTCGAAAAGCTCACAACTCTATCGGCTCAAAATAAGTTCTGGCGCTGCTACACGGCAGTTTTGAAGGGCCGTTGAGTAACCGAGTGATTTCGCAACAACATGGCGACAACCAAAGCACCCGCTTCAATTCTAATTCGCACTGGTTCCTTGCTATTCGCACCGACGGCAAGCAACAAACATTAAATTGAGCCTTCCCTTAACCTCATGTAACAAAAGGGACAAAGTATGTGCGACGTTTTGCAGTCATTATTCATAATACGTGCAGATTTTGACAAGCCTAAGTGCCTAGCGTGAGCCTCAAAAATTAGTTTGTTTTGTGGACACCAGATGGCGCGACATGCAGTGTTTCCCACCAGCTGTACAGCATTTGTTTTTTATGGCAGTGACGGCGTATTGGCGCATTCGTTCCAGAACTAATGCAATAAAGTGAGGCCATTGGCCTCTCGGCACGTTTCCAATACTTTTCACCGGTGTACGATTCTACTTATTGATACGACATAAATATGACTGTGGCCTCAAAAACTAACGCGCACGGGAGCTGCCGGTGCGCCAAGTTTCCGCTTCCGTAGCTCGATGGCCTTCGAAGTCTCAAAGGAGCTTTAGGGTGCTCCATTGACTCGATAGACTATCGACTCGACGGCCATTGAAACCGCCCGTGTAGCAGCTCAAACTTGACCTTCGAGTCGATGGACGGTCGGTTCAAAGGCCTTCGAAATGCCCGTGTGACACCAGTATCATATACTGGCCACCACCAAACTATGAAACTAGTGTGTGGGTGCCCAATACAGTGTGAGTCGTAGCAACGCTGCTTTTGGGAAACACTGCAAAGGAAACCGTGACACACATGATAATGGATAGCAACAATGCAATTTATGAAGCCAGTGCACACTGAACGAAAACAGAACCAAAGAACTACAGGTTGCTGCCTGCTGTAAGGTCTTGTAGATATTTTTTAGCGAGGAAAATCTAGGGACTTTAGTCTCCAGCAGACGAGAACGCACTTGCTATGATCACGATCAGTGATAGAGACTGCGCAGCCAATGCAGCGGTAGTTCAGAGGCAATAAAGTCATCAAAAAGCATGAAGTGTTCCAGCTTTCCTGCAGTTTGCTGATGACTGGCAGCATGGACCATGGCACTTCGTTTTTGGTTGGCCTCTACTCCACGCGATGCAATGTACATTTGCAGTGTTGTGCACTCAGCATGCTCAGAGTCTAACGATGCGAAAACTTCCGACATGCCCGATATTCCGGACATCTTAGCGGCCACCACCACAAACCCTACAGAATCAATGTATAAGTAAGTCTGAAATTTCAGACACTTGAACCCATCGCAGTAAAATTTTCTCGACATTTTTGACGTGACGGATGGTCCGAAACCATCAAAACTGCCTGCATTCAAATCTGGCTATAAGAAAACTGACGGGCCATGCAATAAATTTGTAGAGGCTGAACTTTTTCGCAGCAAAAGTTCCGTCTACAAGACCACGCAAGTTTGGAAAATATGATTACGACTTGTCCCCGCAAGCACAAGCATTGTTTATTGGCACCACACTAGCACCAAATCGGGCGTACTTGGCTGCACATTGAGCAGTTCACATGAACCTTGGAGCATGTGTGCAGAGCACCGTGAATGCACATCGCATCAAGTGCGCTAGCGGTCAACCAAAAACGTAGCGCCGAATTCCGTGCCGCCATTGTAGTCAGTGAATGACAGAAAAGCTGGAACGCTTGTGCCTTTAGATGGTTACACGACTTCATTGCCTTTCAACTGATGCTGCGTTGGCAGCACAGTTCGTGAGCTGTGTAGTCGCTATTGATGATCGCGAGCTTGTTCTTGTCTGCCGTGGAGAGCAACCCGTAGTTCCATATTCACTCGATATGCACAGGCCGTGTACATGCGCCTTCACAAACTGTGTCACTGCTATGTGTGATTGCGTCCCACTATAGTTTTATCCACAGCGTTTGCGTAAAGCGGCTTTGCTTCGAGTCAGTGAGTGGCGGGCACGCACTTACTTTTACAATTTATTTGTGGCCATTGTTGCCATACATGATCGTGTCGGTAGCAACCGCGGTTTTCAAAACCCAAGAATGGCAAAACCTCCATTTGGGAACTATGTGCACTAGCCATGCGTGTACTTTCCAATCTGCATCACTGCCATTCATAATCACAGTGACTGCTTTCAATGTACATATACACTGCGAGTGTGGCGGCTGCCAGCCATGAATGCGTCAACGCGACCGTGATTTTTGGCAGAATGTAGTTTTGCTCGGACGTTTCAGACTTTCTTATACACTGATTCTATGGGGCTTATGGCACTGCCGTGAAGACGTCCAAAAAATCATGCGTCCGGAAAATCTGTTGTTACTGTAAACGGCTCTTTTCACAGCCAGCACAATGATGCATTCGCTGCTTTAAGCTAACCTGAGGGCCCATCCTTGACCCACCCCAATCTGAGAAATACCTACAAAAAAAGTGTGTTTTCTGGATGCATTAGTTTTTCTAGACTGCACGAATTTCCGGACATGCTCGCAGTCTTTAGGGATTCCAGGAAATGGGGCATGAGTGTAAATAATTTAAAAAATTAAACCTTACCAACTCCCTCATTTCTGGAATGCAGAAGATCTGTGAGTGGAGCAGTAGCGCCGTCTGCTTCAATCATCTCGGCGCCTTCTTTGTCAGCTGCCAGCTCACACAGGACTCCAGCGGCAACACGTTGTATATTCTCGATGTCGCTGTACAGGAGCTAAGAAAAAAGAAGTATGTCTGATTCCAGCTTGGAGAACACACTGCAACAGAAGGCGAATACTGACCTGCACAAACACTGGAATGACGTTGAGGCCGCGGATGATGGCTCGGTTGTGTGTTTCTCGTGCTAGGATATGCAGAGCCCCAACCGTGCCTTCTACAATTTCTTCCATGCGTACCCCATCCGAGTACGCTCCTTGTTGACTGCCATTTGAAGCCACACTGGAACGTTGCTGGAAAAAAGAAAAAAAAAGTCAATACCTGGTATCCTGCAATAATTTAAGGGGGGACGTGGCACTTCCGGACTGAAAATTGGACAAAAAATCAACTTTTTGCTGATGAAATATTCATGTTCCTAGAGTCATTCCGCACCTACTCACAAATCTTCATAGCAAAATTTAATAATTACCTTGCTTTAAAGAACCTACACCACACATCAGGACCATAAGTTCAGGGCAAAAAATTGAACGTTCTTCCTCAATTTCTCAAAATGAAAATATTCATGACCTCCCTGTGTTGGAGGAGCAATATCTTTTGTTCTACAAGGACTATCATCGTGACTTTTTTTTTTACTGTAAGATGAATAGAAGTGGCTTGTTGTAAAGTTTGTTATAATACTGTGCTACGTAATTTTTCTAAATGAAGCTTTTGTTTCAAGTATCAATGAGGACATTCATTGGGTCATGTTCAACAGTCTGCAACTTTGCTTGGAAATGGCTTAAAACAATGACTTATGCTTCTTGACACGCTTAATATGGTCACTTGATTATCTGGGCTGTTTTTTATTGTGAGGGCTGTGGTTAATTAGCTAATTAGGCCTCAATAAAATAAATTAATTTTCAATGTATTGTCAGAACTATTCCTCACAGAACAAAAATGATTACATTGTTGAAATAGATAGTTAAAGCTGCATTAACTGTGAAAATTTCATTTAAGGGGGGACATGGTACCTGAAGCTATTTTCTTTACTTTTTAACCAAATTCAATTTAAAAGCACAGGTACATGTATTTTCTTGTGATGATTTCAAAAATGCAGTTATTTTTTATATCACTCAATTAGTTATCAGAATAATTAGATGTTAATTACTAATAATTGGTAAGACAATAGATAAAAATCAACTGGGCAGAAAGTTAAATTTAGGACATGAATGCAAAGCAGAATACATAAGGAATGAACTGCTGCAAGCAGTTTTCAAATCCAACAACAAATAACATTTTAGGAGCTCATCAAAGCTTAGATATTTATGCCACAGCTACTAATGAACTTGAACAAAAGCAGATAAAAAATTATAGAAAGAGAAAAAGAACAATCTGCTTGCAGCAGTTCAAGCTCTATGCATTCAGCATCACATATAAAAAAAATTACACCTATATCTCTTCTAGACTTTGAGAAATTGCCGCACTAAACAAGTGGAGTGAGTGAAAGCGTGTTCTGAGAAAAAGCAAGAAAACAAATAAAGCTCATTTTGAACCAAATGTAATACAGAGTATTGAAATATACTAGCAGGTGATTTGTGGCTATTGGGGATATAACCTCGATGCCTGCTACTGCAACATATGTAGCTCAGCAGCAATTTGGCATGAAAAAAAAACCATTTTTCTTGCTTTTTGATAGCCAAAATATAGCTTGCCTTGGGGATATAAACTGCTATTGTGGCTGAAATATCAGTCCGAGATATGATAAATTTGGTCAGCATCTGCAGCACTGCCTGTATGTTGCAAAAATACCACTTTCCAAAAGTCGATTTTTTTCATGAAATTTTGTCTCTAAGAGTAGTGTCCCCCCTTAAATACTCCAAATAATAAAATATTCCCAAGGCGCAGTGTCCGCCCTTAACCAGTAGAATATAACTCTGTTCAATCTTATGTCACCATATTTACTCGCATAGTGAACTCACCCCCAACTTTGTCAAAATAGGACTTTTTTTTTCCCTCCCACGTAATAAACGTGGTCCAGCAAACAGCTATTGTGTAGTTCTCCCACATAACTTGTTCCAGCTGATGTCATTGCAACAAATGCAGTAGCCACGTGACACCTCCTAACCCTAGTGCTCTTTTTCTTTAAAATTATTACCGTATTTACTCACATGACGAATGCAATTTTTTTTTTTTCCCGAAAGACAAACAGAGTTGGGGGGTGCGTTTATTATGTGGGGTAAATTTTACGAAAACATGCAAGTGTGCTTATTACGCGAGTAAATATGGTAAATCAACTATCAACACCCCATGGTCACTATTTTCAATGTTCAGCAACTCAACTTGTAATGTAAAGAGTTGCAATGTTCAGCAACTACCGTATTTACTCGATTCTAACGCGCACCCGTTTCCCGCGACCAAAAAAAAAAAAAAAAGTGGAACATCGATTGTAACACGCTCCCACTTTTCGCGACACGGAACAAAAGGTCCTTAGTAATCAACCTTCTCACATTCGTAAAAAAAAAATGCCGTACTCGCGTAATGAACGCACTCGCATAATAAACGCTTTGAACCCCCACCGTCCCTCGTACGGACGCGCTATGGCTTTCCCGCTTCACTCGATCTGCGGTGTCTCGAACACGTTTGGCGCGCCGATTCACAACTCCTCGGTCCCGAATAAAACTGCCACACGTCACCGGGCGTAGCCGTGTGCAAGTGGCGATAGCATCATTTACTCGCAGTGCAGCATTCCTCCGTGCTATCGCAGTTCCCTCAAGCCCGCTGCCGCGTGCTGCGCAGGCTGGCGCAGATAAGCCTAAGTAAGCATGGTCTGGGCGTGGTCCCCGAGATTGCCGCAATGCAATCTCGGACGTCATGCAGCGCGCACGAATGAGGCTCAGCGTATAAGGGAGAAATGCGATGATGAGCCGTTTTGCGCGCGGTGATGGGGAAATATCGCCCTTACGGCTACGTGCGAACGCTACCGAAAGCTGGTGCGGCTGGGCGTCTCCGAGGTTGCATCGGCGACGTAGCGACTTTGGTTGGCCGCAAGACAGCCAAGCCGGCGCGGCGAGTATGATCGCCCTACGCATCATGTGCGTCGTGGCGTCGTTCAGCGCGGGACCGGCGGCGATATAGACTACTGAAGCTATGCGTGCCAAAGACTGCCGCGCCGCCAGTTCGTTTTTTTCGCCGGTGACCATTCGACGGCGCTCGAACCTCGTAGGAGGCGGCTGTTTTGATGCCCGCGATATCGTAACGGTGTCGTTCGTTCGTACTCGATTCTAACGCGCATACGATTTTTGGACCCGTTTTATCGGAAAGAAGGTGCGCGTTAGATTCGAGTAAATACGGTATTTAAAAGAGTTGCTGAACATTGCAAAAAGTGACCCTGTCACAATCAAGCAGCAGAAACCACTTCCTCGCACTGATGCCTTTCTCGATGCTCCTGTGGTTAGCCCACCCCACCTTTTATTCTTTTTTTTTTCTCTTGCTGTGGAACCCTGGAACCTCATTAAAAGTTTTGTCTGTCTGTCTGTCTCTTGCTGTGGTGTGCTGCAGTGGCCAGTGCAGCTAAGTATTGTAGGGCCATACTTTTACGTATACAGTCGAGTCCCGCTACAACGAAATTCACGGGACACGCGGGAAAAGTTCGTTGTGGTGGAACTTCGTTGACGCGAAATTACCATGTATATACGCCAAACGACAAAGCCGCGAACGAAACCGGTATCATTGTCCGGCAAATCTCCGCGATGGCGTGGGGGCAAAGGTTGAGACGCGCCGGGGGTGGTCAACAAAGTGTCAACTTCGCCGGAGAATGCATTTCGCGCCGCTGTTACACACTTTTCATACATTGCGACCGACGCCTAACCCAACGCGCGTGCCCGGCCGATCGTGAAACGCTCATTTTACGGCACATGCGCCGCCGCAATGAAGTGGTTTGAATTATCACAATTTCGCTGCATATTTATGACAAAGTCAGCAAGCGTGGCAAGCTTACGCTTACCGGAAGTTTTATTTCCAGAAGTCTGTCAGCTTGGATTGCTTACGCCTCGCGGCAAGCAAAGGCAGTACGCGAGTCTCGCAGTCCGTCAAAAGGGCCATTGCAGTGTCATCGTCGAGTGTGCCGATGACTTTTCTGATGAAATCAAAAGAATCCATTACTTTCAAAGCAGTCAAAGAAGTCATTGTGTCTTGCGGATCGTCATCTTCATCAGACGACGAGACGTTGTCGTCATGTTTCTGCACGCTCTCGATGATCTGTGAATCGGTCAGCTCCTCGGAGACTTCCACGTTGGCGTCGGCGTTTACGAAGTCGTCGAGCTGGACATCGGCAGGAACGAAACCCTTTTCCTCGAGGGTCGTCCACTGTGCATCAATTAAAAGTTCATCTTCGGCTTCGATTGAACCTGTCACCGCTTCAGTGTTCCCAAAACCAGAGTGTCTGAAGCAGTTTGAAATGATGTCTCGCTTCAATGTGCTCCACGCACAGGCCATCATTTGAAGTGCCATATATAGGTCGACCCTCGTCTCCCGGCCAGTTTCGATGTTGAGCAGAATGCGCTGCATTAATCTGCTGCGGTATGCACGTTTCAGGCTTACGATCACACCTTGATCCAACGGCTGGATTAGCAATGTGCAATTTGGAGGGAAGTATTTCACCTCTGTGTTGGTTAGGACAACGTCGTCGATGCGATGGGCCGAGCAGTTGTCTAACAGCAAACACACCTTGCGGCCTTGCCTCTTCATGTCGCGGTCAAAGGCGACAACCCAGTCGGTGAAAATTGCGCGTGTTATCCATGCTTTTTTGTTGGCGACATACTTAACTGGAAGACCTCGGTTTCCTTTGAAACAACGCGGCTTGGCACTTTTGCCAATTACAAGGGGCGGGCGCTTATCGGAGCCTTCCATGTTGGTGCACAGCAGCACTGTAACCCTCTTCTTGCTATGTTTGCCTCCGTGGCAACGTTGTCCTTTTAAATCAAGCGTCCTTGAAGGCAGCATCTCATAAAATAAGCCACTCTCGTCAGCGTTGTAAATGTCCGATGGACCGTACTGGTCAAGGATGCTCGCGGCATTATCGGACATCCAGGCCGATGCAGCTTCGCCATCTGCGTCCGCCGACTCGCCAGACAGCACCTTGCCAACAATGTCGTGTCGGGCTTTAAAGCGGCTAAGCCACCCCGTGCTGGCTTTAAAATCGTCGACGCCAAGCAAGCACGCGTAATTCAGGGCCTTCTGCTGTACAATCGCTCCGCTCAGGGGGACATTCTTCGCCCGCGCGCCCACAAACCAAGTGTAGACGGCCTTGTCAAGCTCCTCATGTTTGGGCAGCGTCACTTTCTTGTGTTGTGCAGACGTACCCGAAGCGAGTGCCTTCTGGATGGAGTCTTTGTTCTTCAGCACCGTGGACACTGAGCTCGGTGAAATGCCGAAATCATGGGCGATGTTCGATTTTTTCTTTCCGCTTTCTGCCTCGGCGATCACCTGTGCCTTCTCCTTGAGAGAGAGAAATTTACGCTTCCTCAATGGCGTAGCCATTACCACGAAACACACAACTCAGAGAAAACGTGAGGCTAGAACTTCGTCACTCGAACAAGAGAAAACGGCAGCGATTGAGGTGATCACGTGCGATCTCGTGCCGTCTCGCGCAGCCGCGTGATGACCACGCGTGGCTATGGATCGCAGTGGCTCAAATCTGTACTTTGGATTTGTTTTCCAATATGGCGACCAGGCAGCTTTAGTGCGTTTCCAGTTTCGTTCGCGGAGACTTCGTTGAACCGCAAAAAATGACTGTCACAGCTTTGGAAGGGCCTTCTGATTTGAGTACTCGGTTGTTCACTTTCAGTTCAGTCTAAGTCTCGTTCTCCAAAAGTTCGTTGAAGCGGAAATACCGAATCAAACGCGTTCGTTATGAAGAGAATTTTTTTGCATTACTTTCTATGGGCAGCTGACGGGGAATCAGAAAATGTTCGTTGTGGAGGAAATTTCGTTGTAGCGGCGTTCGTTGTAGAGGGGTTCGACTGTAGCTGCTGCAGTTCCAGAGGCCATGCCTCTGGAACTGCAGCAGCTATACGCAGAAGTATGGCCTCCAAGATTTTGTCAAGGCAATCTCAGGTGTCACGCTCAATGCACACTAACCAGATGCCCAGCAGAAAATACAGAAATGCTTATACGGATACAGAAATGCTTATGGTGAGCCATTTTACGTGCACTGGTGAGAAATGTTTAGTCCATCCACTTAACCCATTAAAACCCATTAACTCTTTCGTTACCACGCCTATTCAAATCGATCACCGGTGATCGATGATTAAAACTGCCGATTTCGACACGTTAAAAACATTTCCCGTGCATACAGCGGCATTTCGCGTTTAGTTTGGGGACTGCTCTTCAACAATCCGTTCAAATTTTCCCGCTCTGACGACATCGCGATTTTTGGCGGAGTTTTTCGCGAAGTAATGTGCGTGTGTTACTGGAAAAGGGGGCGTGGCCGCCACACATGAGAAAAAAGCACGCTGCTCGAGTTTTTGCTCCATTATTATCAACATTTTGTTATCAAACGATTCCTAAGAAGTCAATTATCAAATAGTGTCGTCAGTTTTGCAAAGCAATAATGTTTGGCCGCGATAATTATGTGAAAATGACACCAGCTGTTCACCAGCGAGCTTTGGTTCCGAGTTTGGACAATTTTAATCAAATACAGCTCGTTTCTGAAGGTCCGTCGCGTGTCTAACTTGTTGATGAGGCCTTTTCAGCGAGTTTGCAGCAGTTTCGGTTTCGCTTCTCTTTATCTACGCGAGAGGGGCGCGTCCGGCGTTAGCGTCGGTGCGCTCGGCAAACTCTCCGCCGCTCCCGTAGCAACGGCGTCCCGCGGGACTTTGTTGCGGGAAAAACGATCCGCTCGGAAGTATGGTGAACCCGCACACGAATTTAGTGAAGATGAGTCGAGCTACGATTCCGAAGACGACACCAGCTCATATTCAAGCTCTGAAAGCGACGGCACTTCGAGCCAGCCCGGGTATCCTCAGCTCTTCACCGGCAAGTTTCGTTTTCGGCCTTGGGCGGTCTCGTCCGTCAGGAGCGCTTATCTGCCGATCTGGGTGCACGCCCTTTGAGATATCCTCGTTATCTGCAGGGTACGCGCAGCGCTTGGACAGGATGTGCTGCCGCCGGCAGCGAAAAAGCTTCAATTCTCACCAGTAAGGCCGCCCGGCGCGCATCTCGGCCTGGCACGCCGGAGTAGCGCAAAGCGTTTCACGACATGCGCGATTTTTTTTCCTGCCCTTCACAGCGGCGGTGACCAGAACCATCTGTGAAAACGAAAATATACTTGGATGCATATCTTCGAGCTTCCGACCTATGCTGAAGGAGACGGCTCGTGGAAACAGCTGACTCCGGAGGAACTCGTGAAATTCATTGGACTGCTCATTTATATGAGCATTGTGCACGTCCCGCGCATTTACCAAAACTATGCCGAAAAGAAAAAAAAATGCCACGAGTGCTACAAGGAACGCAAAGTTGAAAAAAAAGTTTTTTTGTGAAAGGTGTGGTGCGCACCTGTGCTTCACCTCATGGCACGAGTGGTGAAGCAGTTTCAGTTTTTTTTATCTGTGTGTAAAACGGGCTTATGTGGATTGTTTAGTTTTCTTTTAGAATATACCTGGATCATTTACCTTCGAAATGTATATGTTGAATTTTCTTTGTTAGTAATATTTTTGTAGATATTGTGTTTTCTTTGTATTGTTTTTCTCAAATTCCTACAAAAATAGTAGAGTTAATATTTTTTTCAAGTTGTGTAATATTTTTTTTTCTTTTCAAACTTATGTTACTTATAAAGAGCATTTCATTAGGCAGAATTTGGTGTGCTGCAATGTAACCTAGAGCATTATTTGTGCTAGTAAAAAATTTTTTCCGCAGACCTATAAAAAACGGCCATTTTCACGCAGTAACGAAAGAGTTAAGGCCAGCAGGAAACACTACTGGGCCTCTGAATCTAAATTATACCAGGCTGATACTGACGCAGTTTACTGATGCAGGTGGGCGGGAACTCCGAGATCGCATTGGCAATGTAACGACCTTGGGGGGCTGCAAGCTGGGCCAGCACGGCAAAATTCATTGGCCTACACATTGTGCGCGTTGTCACAGGCAGGATCTTTGGCATAGACCGCTGCGTGCTGCTCGTTCATGATGGACATTTTTGTTACTGTTGAACGTTTGACAGCATTAACATTTCTCACATGCAATCCACGCACTAAATGAAAATGAAAGACCATCACAATGGAATAGAACATAGCCACCATAAAGGCTGTCGTGGTGGGTGCCAAGTTTCATGGTAATGAAACCTTGTTTTTCATTTTTTTCTTTAAATATTCACCACCATATGCAGCTCCAGATGATAACCACAGACTGCAACACTGTCTCCTTTGCATGTTAAAGTTTTCTAGTCATACCTAAACTAATTTGGAAAGTTTAACCTGTTTTTTTCTTGTTTTTTTTAAGTTAAAGAAAGTGCGTCCCTTAGGAGAGTAAACACAGTCGAACCCCTCAATAATGACATCCCGCAACAACGAAGTTCTCAAAACGAGAGATTTCACAATCCCCGGCCAAAGCCCATAGGATTCAATGCATTTCATATCTTTCGATAAGAAACGTAACGAAACTGCAATCCCGCGACAACAAAATTTGCCAGTCAATTAGACACCATGGCAACTCCAACCAAGTCCAAGGAATGTACTCAAATGCATCTTTCACCCACTTAAATTCACAAAAGAATGCCACAGAACACTCGCATGGTTGCCGCCATACTGAAAATGCCATGACCGTCACATTGTTTATTGGCCGATCATGTTGCCTCGGTTGTCTATCTCCACAGTAGGCACGTGGTGAATGAAAATTACCATATTTACTCGTGTAATTTGCACACATTTTTTGGCAATTTTAGAGCTCCGAAAAGGGGGTGCACAAATTACGCGAAGATTTCGTGAACACATTCCAAATAACGTGTAACATAATGCAATGCAGAAACAGTGGGGTTCTCTCCGCGAAGACGCCCTGGTGTGGACCTTGGCCTAGCGCTTCAGAGTGCTGCGCAGTGGTTCATCAGAGCCGCCGCGCGGTAGAAAGACAGGCACTAGTGCTTATATTTTGTATGTATGTAAATAACTTTTGTACTTACAGAGCTTATATTTACAGTATTATTCTATCAGGGCCTTGCAATCAAAGTGTATATTTCAGTTTTTTATGTTTAACCTGTGCAGAGTAGTATTGACGTTTTTTATTTTTTATTTTTGTTACATTTTTGTTTGTTTTGATAATTTTTTGATAATATTCTTAATAAATCTGTTGTTTGGAATTATTACTGTTGGCAAGACCAATCCTTTCTTGATCATTTCATACCTTACACTTTAGCATCAATCATTTCTTGTGGTAGAAAAAAAAAATATTTCCTTGACTACTGAAAAACAGCTGATTTTTCGTGATCACGAAAGTGAGATGGGCGGGGCGTTTCCTCCCCACTTCAATGGCAGGTGTCCCGATCGGGGTGACGTTATTGCATGCGCTCACCGAGCGACGGAGATTGGCCAGGCTCGTTCAATCTCTGCTTCAGCCATACTTTGGGCTCAGGGGCCTTCCGGAGAAAAGAATCGGAAAGAGACATCGCACTCACAGCCCCTTTTGCGTATGACTGTGGCCGCCTCACTGCGTAGGCGAGCACAGGCCCACATACCGTTCGATGTCAGTGCAGAGTAGTATTGACGTTTTTTATTTTTCTTTTTGTTACATTTTTGTTTGTTTTGATAATTTTTTGATAATATTCAGAACCCCAGGTGGTCAAAACTTCCGCAGTCCTCGGCTACAGCGTCTCTCATAATCATATAATAGCTTTGAGATGCAAAACGCCAGCAATCCATCAAATTTAACTAGCCGAGATGTCATACCATGTAAACCAAACCACGTAGAACAGCTATAAGGCCATATCATGCAATCCAAATCATGTAACAAGCTATGATGTCATATCAGAAAACCTAAAATATGTAACTGTCAATAAGAAACTGGGCTTGCTCACTTCCCTTTCCCACCACCTTGCTACACTACACTATAAAAGGCTATGCCATGCCTTAGCCTGTCCTCTCCTTCTCACCCTCAATTGCCTTTCCCACACCCCTGCTATACTACACCAATCTATGCTACGCTATGAACTTCATCTGCCTTTATGTAGTAGCAGGCTGAGGGTAAGAGAAGACATGCATGTGCAAATGCTGTGCATGTCATAGAAGAAGTGGATGTCCACATATTTCACGATGATGATAGTTTTTTGCTCGAACACACCACCTAATACTTGGTTTACAGAGCTCTGCTTTTAAGAAAACCCAACGAAGTGTTTGAATTGATTACAGTACACTCTCTCTCAACAAAACTCGACGGAGACAGTGAAATCTGTTTGATTTATTAGAAGTTTCGTTTAAAGGGTCACAACGCCAAAAAGCTGTGCAAGGTGGCTTGCTTCAGCTTGGTGTGGCACTACTTCACTAAGTAGGCATTCATCTTGTTTAGGTTGCATACATGCTCCAAGCAGCACTCTTTCTGGAAGTACCGCTGGAGTAGTTTTATTGCCTGGCTTGCCTCTGAAGTCACTGTCATCTCCTCCTCATTTTCATCACCAGTGCCTTGTTCGACTTTCTTTAGTATGTCTGCTAAAGTATCCTCACGGAAGGTGACAACGTCGTCATCAACAGCTCCGTAGTCATCCATTGTCCCAGTGCCAGAGGCGCACCCCTGAGCTATCAAATCAAAAACAGTGTGTGCTTCAGCAGTGTTGGCGCCTGACTCCTCTTGGCTCGCGGCCACTTCCTCGGGGAAGCTCGCATGATCGAAGCATTGTTGAATGGTTGTAGATGCAACTTCATTCCACGAGTGGGCCAAGATGTGGATAGCAGAAAGGTCTACGGTGTACCCTTTATCACTTCTCCATACACAGCATCATCCTTCTCAGGATGTGGTGACGGTAGAACACTTTCAAACTTCGAATAACGCCTTGGTCCACTGGCTGGAGTACAGCAGAGAGGAACTCCAGCCGAATAGAGTTAGGTCTCGCACTTCATCATGCGCTAGGCAATTGTCCACAATAAATACAGCCTTTCTGCCTTTTCTGGTAAGCTCGGCGTCTCTCGTCCTCAACCAGGTTTCAAAAATTGCACGAGTCATCTAGGCCTTGGTATTTGCGTCGTAAAATACCTGAAGCCCTTTCACACCATTAAAAGCCCGAGGTCTCTTTGCTTTTACGATAACCAGAAGCTTCAGTTTTTTAGACCCGTCCATATTGGCTCCCACCAGAATAGTAACGCAGTACTTGCTGTGTTTTCCTCCTGTGCACTGCTCACCTTTGAAGCTGAGAGTATTGTTGGGAAGATTATAAAAAAAGCACCATTTTGTCTACACTGAAGATGTCACCGGGCCTGTAATTTGGGAGGACGTCTTGGAGCTTCTGCTGCTGCCAGTTGGTGCAAACATTTAGATACACTGCAGCACTTTCACCTGCTACACTGTGGAAGACCAGGCTGTGGTGCTTCTTAAAACGGCTTAACCAGCCGTCGCTGAATTTAATGTCTTCATTCACCATTTGGTGTGCGATGTCTCTCGCTTTCTTCTGCAAAATAGGCCCGGTCGATGGAAGGTTGGAGCTTCGGGCACGCTTCAACCACAGGAAAAGTGCTTTCATGAGACCCTCGTGGTCGGCTAGACGCATCCTTTTCCTACCGGGAGTGAAAGCACCGCTGCTGTAAGCCTTTTCAATCTTTCCACTATCCTTCAAAATCCTCGAAAGGATGCACTTTGGGATGCCATGCCTTTTCATGATAGCAGTCTTGGACTCCTGGGCACGATTCACGCCTTCGAGGACTTTTATTTTGGTGCTTGAAGTCAGTGCATTATGCAGGCGCTTTTTAGCGGTTCCTTCCATAGTGCACATGGAGAGTCACGCACATAGTAAGCAGCGTACCAACACTGGACGAACACAACGTGCAAAATGGCGTCAGAATGTATGCAGCTACCACGTACCAGATCGGATTGGATTGGATTCTGGATAGCGACAGTAACAAAGTCAGTACGATGGCTGATTTCAGTTTCATTTATCCGTGTTGCCTAGAAAATGGTGTTTCATTTGTTGAGCACAACTCTGTACTGATTTTATAGAAAACCAATTATTTTTTTGAAATTGCTTTGTTTAGGAGACGTTTTCATTTATGCGAGTTGCGTTTAGCACATGTCCACTGTACATCACTATGCAGAAATTATTCAGAAGGTGACATCTGATTTTAGAATATTCAAATTAATACACAACTATGGTGCAACCACAGAGCTTCAATTTCAGTGAGTTCCACAATACAACCACTTATGATTTCTGAAAAAACCAGCTCAAAACACACGGACAACAACAACTACACATGGACCAACTGGCCCAACTGTCGACGCTCTTAACCACTTATGATGCTACAAAGCATTTGTTCTAATCATCCAACTTCGCAGCGGACCTTACCCTTTGAGTGTCCTGATAGGACTTGTGCAATAGCTGAACGAGACGGGGAATGGCCCCGTGCTCGCGCAGTGGAGCATGATTGGCTGGGCACAAGGCCAAGTTGCGGATCAACCCAATGACAGCCTTGACCAGGGGCCAGCGGCTCGGAGGGTGCAGAAGCTTTACTATCACTTGCAGGCCATAGTTGAGCCGCACAGAGTTTTGCGCTAGCTCGGCTTCCGGGTGTCTGCATGTCAAGTGCCGCAACGCACACACCTGCAAATATAAAAATGAACTGTAAGAAATAACAGCATACTAGCGCTGCTCATTGGCTTTTACCACAGGATTGAGGAGGTCCGATGGGCTACTGCACATATAGGCTGTTTCAGAAAATTTGATAAAGTATTAAATGTAAAACCAGATATTTGCACAACTGCTTTGTTACTGGTGGCACGTACAATAAAACGTGCAGGAGAGGAAATCTGAACATTAATTAACAAAAGACTAACTTTTATAGTGCAAATACAGGCTGTTTAAGAAAATTTCAAAAATATATATAAAACCAGGTATTTACAGAAATTTTACCTTGTTATTGGTGGCACGCACAATAATATGTGTAGGAGAGAAAAGTTGAACATTATTTAACAAGAGACCAACTTTTAAACCAGCACAGCCAGGCACACAAACCTAATGGAAAAAGGGAATTTACTGACAGAGGGCATCTGGTATTGTATTGTCTGCAAAAAGGCTACAGTGCTAGTTTCTAAAAATCAATAAAATCAGACTCATTTTATGCAGACGTGAATTGCCAAAGACCAACTTTGGTAGTTCCCAGTGTAACATTGTTGTTCACCTTTAGTTTTTAGTGGTTACAAGCAAATGCTGTTGTCAAGTGCCTATTTGGAAAAGCATGATCAGATGAAGCAATGAAACGAGACCACCGCATGATAACGACACTTGCTCATCACTTCTCAGCAATGTGAGGGGAACTATCCGGAGGGCACGACCAAAAGTGGTGGCGACTGTGCTCATTGACCATGCAGTTTCCGTTTGCTGAGCGAAGTCAGCTGGATTCTGTCAATGAGTAGAAATGAGCAGTGTCGCTGTTTTGCAAATACAGTATATTCCCTTTAAGACGAACTCAAGGAGACCATGAAGGATTGTTCATATTACCAGCAGTTTGTCTTATCAGAAGCCCACCCCAAAAAAGAATCAGCAACATGCACAGGTGCATGCAAATATCTTGCTACGAAACAGTGAATGAACTAGGCTTACAATGGAGGAAAACGCAAAAAAAAAAAAAAAAACCATTTGGGTGCACAACTTAGTAGCAGACTGCCCTCATGTCATGTGCTAGTGCTTGGTCTTATCCAGTCTGTGATTGTTCTGTCGCAGCTGTGCACATCGGTGTGCACTCACAAATGTTGGCACTTTGCCCAGTGACCCTTCAGTCCCTTCGTGTTCTTAAAAAAAGTTCCACAAGGAACTTGCACACACATGTGCTGCGTCATTTGTCAATGGTGCTGGCCCTGCGCAGGCGTCTTCGTCAGCGTCTGAAGTTGCTTTCACAGGCACCTTGAGGGCCTTTTCAATCAGCGTGTCCAATGTGTCCTCTTTTCATGTGGGCACATCTTCGTCAACACTGACATACATAAGTGGTCGTGTCTACAGTAGAATCTCGATGATACGAATTCGTAGGAAGCACGTAAAATATTCGTATCATCACGAATTCGTATGAGCCAAAACAAGTTAAAGCTGATCATGAAGATGAACAAAAACTTTATTGGGGTCAACTACTTCTTGCTGAAAAAGTCCATGACGTTCTTTTGACCATTTTAACTTCGCTGTCCCTCAAGCCGCCAGAAAGGAATAAAACCGTGCTGCGGTCTCTTCACTCACGCTGCCGGTGCTTACAGTGCGACGCAGTACATCGAGGGCGTCAAGGTTTTCCGACATTGACTGTAGGAGATCACACACACCGGCATCTTCACCATCACTCTCAGACTCGGTATCTTCTGCCTCGTTGACCAATTCATCGATGGATCGCAGCCCACAGGTCGCTACGTTGTCGTCCGCAGTGACGAAGTCTCGCGGCGAAACTCGAGTTTCAAGGTTCTCCCAACCCTCGATGTGCAAATCGTCATCAAGCTCTTGGTTTTCTTCCGTCGGAGCCGCATCCGATTCCGTGAAAAATCTGATTCCGCAAAAAAAAAAAAAAAAAAAAAGCAGTTCGCGATCATGTCCTGGGTCACATAATCCCAGGACATGGCCAAGAAATGTAACGCGTCAAGCAGGCTAGCTAATCTGCAAGTTTACATCCTTGCACTCAATTTTCGCCAGGAGCCTCCGCACAAGCAATCTCTTGAAATGGTGCTTCACATTTCGGATTATTCCCGCATCCAGCGGCTGTAGACGGCTCGCGGTGTTTGTGGGCAGGAACCTTACGGCGACTGTGCTGAAGTTGCAGTCTTTGGGATGGACCGAACACTGGTCGACGAAAAGCAAAATTTTTCTGTTTTTCGCTGCCATTTTCTGCTCCGAAGTCGTAAGGAACTCTCGGAAAAAAAAATCTGCAGTAAAAAATTTGAGTCAGTCGGTCGCGTGAAGCGGTCATTTCGTGCATTCGTATCATCCGTAATGGCTGGGGAAACTGTTTGTATAACACCAAATGACGGCACATTTTATACAATGTAGTTTGTCCAAAACAACATTAAAATTTGTATCATCGCGAAATTCGCATCAACCGTAATCATATCATCGAGATTCTACTGTACATGTCGACTAGCACGGAAATCAAACCTGCACCTTCCGCATCCTTATCACAACCATCCAGCACAGAGGTGTCGGACACCACAAATCCAGCATGGCGGAATGAGTTCATTATGGTTATAGTCATGCTGGTCACCTGGCTCCAGGCATTTGTGAGTAGGCTTTGATAATTCTGCGAATTACCAAAGCTCATCAGTAAGGCCAGGAAAAGAGATGCAAGAAACTTTAACATGAGAGAAGTAGAGAGAGCAGTAGAGAAAAAGAGAAAGGCACCAGCATTAAATGCACGTGCTAAGAGATAAACAAGGTAATGTTATCAACAACTTCAATGAAATATTAAAGGCAGCAGATTTCTAAAAAAAAAAGGTAGAAGATTTCTACTTGAACTGTACAGCTGAGACAGACCATGCAACCTTCGTAGAAATCAAATCAGAGGAGGACACTGAAATTCCACGTAAACCACTGATGAAGCCAGAAAAGCTGTCAAAGGCGTGTTCCGCAGTAAAGAGGCAGGTAAATACGGCACAACAGCCAACTTGATCAAAGATGGCAACATTATGTTTGAAAAACTTGCAACACTCTTCACGAAAATGTATCAAGACATCTATCTAGTGTACTGCTCAGTTGGAAAAATGCTAATTTAATCCTAATCCACAAGAAAGGTGACTTAAAGGAATTAAAAATTACAGACCAATTAGCCTACTCCCAGTAATATACAGGCTATTTACGAAAGTAATTTCTGCTAGAATAACAGAAACACTCAACTTCAACCAACAAAGAGAACAAGCTGGTTTTAGGAAAGGTTACTCAACAATGGACCTAATAATTGAGAAGTTAGCTGAATATAACAAGCCTCTTTACATGGCCTTTATAGACTACGAGAAAGCATTTGACTCCATAGAAATACAAGCAGTTCTAGAAGCTCTACGTCAACAAGGGGTACTTGACATATACATGCAAGCCATACATAACATCTACAAAGACTGCACTGCCATACTACTCCTACGTGCAGAAAAATTCCAATCATGAGAGGTGTCAGACAAGGAGATGCGATCCCCCCGATGTTATTCACTGCATGATTAGAGGAAGTGTTCAAACATCGAGACTGGGAAGAAAAGGGAATTAGAATTGATGGAGAATATCTCAACAATTTAAGGTTTGCAGACGACACATTGCGCTCTTTAGCAATGACGGTGGTGAACTACAAAACATGATTGATGACCTAAACCAGGAAAGTATTAAAAATATACTAAAAATGAATAGGCAAAAGACCAAAATGACCCTTGAAAAGACCCTTGAAATGTGTGAACGAATACTTATATCTGGGACAGTTACCAACAGGGATGCTTACTCATGAAATAGAAATTCTCCGTAGAATAAGGATGGGCTGGAGCGCATTCGGAATCAGGACTGGAAACTTGCCACTGTCACTAAAGCAAAAAGTAATCACTGCATTCTCCCGGTACTAACCTACGGTGCAGAAACGTGGAGGATAACGAAAAACAAGAAATGAAATGAAGGAGCATCCTGTCACGAGTTTGTGTATGAGGATCTCGGGAGCGCTTGCTCCGATGGATTGAGAGAGAGTGACGAGGCGAGAGGCGTAAAGCGTTAACAAAACAAAGACGTTACTTTATAAAACACACCAAGACACATCAAACATCAAACTGCACACAAAAGAAAACTAAAACAAGTTATGTTAACGAATAGCTGATCTACAGATCCTCCGCGTTGGGCGCAGTCCCTACGGGAGTCTCTCAACACTGTGCCTCGCGTTTACGTGCGCGTTAGTTTCCTGCCGGTCAAAGTGCAGTTGGACGCTCTTACGTTGCCTTCGACGCGGTGTGGTTCCGAGTCGAAGCTCTTTAGGGTGTCATGTCCCGTAGCTGTCGTCGAAGATGCTGCTGGTGGTGGCCGCCGCTCACGCAAGGTCCGTCCTTGTCCGCCGCTTTGTTTCGCCTGTGATGTGGCGGGTCGCCGCTTAGGCCTAACCCAGCCTAGGCCTCCTCCTCTGTGATGCTCGGTCTCCAACCAAGACCGGCCCTCTGCAGCGATTCTTCTGCCGGTCGTCCCGTTCTGCCGGCGAAGGGTGGAGAGCTGCGGGTACGCCGGGAACTGCTGAAGTTCGGCCGCTGCCACTCCGAAGTCCGTGCTCGATCGTAAGCCAGATCGACGGCACCCCGGAGCCCGACGCCCTCGCCTCCTCGTCACCAGACCGTAGCTGTCCCGACAACCTTCGTCGACCGGTGCCGCGCAGAGAATGCCAGCTCAGCCTTCTCGATCACCGATCTCTGCTCGGGTTGCGTGCCGCGAAGCCCGTCGTCGACCAACCACGAACACCAGCGTGTCACCGGCGCGTGCACTCTGGCGCCTTTCCGTTACTTGGCACGCCATCTCTCATACTTCGCCCTGTGGCGCGTGCCTTGGGCCCCTTTACTCATGACACATCCAGTGTACAATGGAACGAAAAATGATAAGTGTAAAGCTAAGAGCTAAAAAATGAGCAGAATGGATCACGGAAGACAGGGGTAGCTGGTATTATATCAATTAAAAGAAAAAAGTGGACCTGGGCAGGAGATGTCATGAGGAGGAAAGATAACTGATGGACAGTAAGAGCGACGGAATGGATACCAGAGGCAGGCAAATGGTTAGATGGAGAATTGAAATTAAAAAGTTTGCGGGCATAAAGTGGAACCAGCCCGCTCAGGATAGGGTGGATTGGAAATTGTTGGGAGAGGCCTTGGTCCTGCTGTGGACTTAAAATAGGTGGGTGATGATGATGACGAAGAGAGGTCGAGAGATCCGCTTTGCAGTGTTTGTTGCTTTCCATGCAAACAAGCATAGTGCCCGCTTTAGGCTGCGTATTACTAATTGATTCAGTGGATGGAGCTTGCCGTGGTGCTGGCAGGCAAGGACTCCAAGTGAAAGCTTGGTGAAAGCTTGAAGTCCGGTGACATTTCTGCAGTTTTCAACAAGAAATCTAAAGCGCCTCTTTGTGGAAATGGCAATCCATATCCTGCAGACACTGCTCAGAGAGTGTGGGGATGCTGTCATCCCCTGATGGGTTTCTATCGCGTGGCGTTTGCGTTTCCTCAAAGCTCCTCTAAGGTGGCTTTCCTGTGGGGCACGAGCCATGACGTCATTGTCATACGCACTGTTGCGCTGGGGATGGCACAGGTGTTTCCACGGTATGCTACCTGCCAGCGAGGATTCACGAGACCGCGGACGGGGCACGATCGTCGTTTTCTTGGGCTTGGGACATCGTCATGTGCGGTCGATGCTCGTGCACGCTGTGGCGACTGGCTTCGCTTGGACAATCCTACAGACACCTTTCCCGTTCTCCAATTGCACCTCTGTTCGCAAGACTTATCTCGCGAGAGCAACATAGGTTTAGTGTTCCGGCATGGGCAAACACTACTCGCTCGGTATCCTGTTGCGGTGAGTCGAACATCATCGATTCCACGTGGTGTGTTACATTAGCATGCGTGCTTACTATTGCAGAAGGTGTAAATAAATGGCCTTTTTGTTAGTTTGCACTGCGGTGAACTGTGTCCTTTGTTCCTCAAGCGTGGGAAATCCCACTTCGACTCCACATCATTTCTGATGTTTTAAGACTTCCCCATGAAGGACAATTCTGGGGCACTGCGAACATTTTCCCGATGACATTGGAAAAAAAAAAAAATTGAGGATGCGGAGGTGTTCGTGCTGAAACGCTTGTTGTCTACTTGGCAGAAGATAATGCACTTATTCAAGCAATAAGTTGTAATCAAACTGTGTCCAGCATTTTTTTGTTTATTACAGTCGAACCTCGTTAATTTGAAGTCGCATAATTCGAACCAACGGATAATTCGAACTGGCCCGTTGGTCCCAGCAAAGTTGCATGTATTTGAATGGGGAAAAACTCTAATTCGAACCTAAAGCACGCGCCACAGTTAATTCAAACAAGATTGCCTATCCGCTACGGCTACATTTCATGAAATCCCAAGCCAATCGCCAAAGATTGATGCATCAGTTGCAAACCCGTACCCATCTGCTCGCTCCATGGGCATTGAAAGGCCCCATCAGCTGGCAGAAATCATGCCTCACATGCTTGCAAGGGCGCCCGGCGCCTTCCTTCTCCTTCTGCAATGCGCGCAAGGAAAGAGGATATAGCTCAGGGGCTACGGGCAAGACGAGACCTGTGGCGGCAGTGTAGGAGTCAGTCAATAGCGCAAATGTTTGTAATGCTGGCATTGTGTGCTAGTATCGCCAATCAAGGAGACCCTCGCTAGTTCGAACGCTGGTTAATTCGAACAGATTTCCTGTCCCCTCGGAGTTTGAATTAATGAGGTTCAACTGCATTTGCACAGCAACATGTGCAGCTATGACAGAGGCACATAATTTTCTTTAGTAGGTCACATTATTGAGACGAAAATAATGGTTTTTCGGTACTAGAATATGTGAAAATGAATTAAATTTTGCAGTCCCGCAAGGTTACGAGATTCTACTGTAACTGTATTTTTATTTTTCATGGGGATAATTTGCGGTGCTGTGTGCTTCGCCCACTCTAAGGATCATCTGAATTACCTGGGGTGCGGACAAATGTAGACAAATTAAGAGTTTGACACCACTAAACAAGGGACATGCTTGAGAGGACCAGAAAACAAGTCCAAATTATCCGATTTTCCAAATAAACAAGGGTCTTCCCTTCATAACTGTGCCAAGGTAGGCTTAAGAACAGCAAAAAAAAAAAAAAAGTACTCACAGCAGGCTCTGTGATCTCCTCTCTGTCTCCTGCCTGGATAACTGTGCGTACAAGGGCCTCAATGCCACCTACGTGACACAAGGTCACTTTGTTGCGGTGGTTGTTGCAGGTCAAGTTGGAAAGGATGCCCGCAGCGCAAGTCACCACGTTGATGTCACCACTCGCCAGCAGCTGAACCAGACTAGCCAGCAAAGGCTCTAGGCTCTCCTGCTTGAGTGCAGCATCCGAAAGGTTGCGCAACGTCCACAGGCAATTCAGCACTAGCCGCTGGCTTTGATGCCCCAGGTGCATCGACGTGGCCTGCACTCCACCTAATTGAACAACAACACGAACAAAGCCCTGCACTGCACTGAAATAATTGAAGGCACATTGAAAACCCAATCATGAGCCTCCTTAACAGCTTCCCATGGTAGAGCTATCGCACATATGCACTCTGTTGAGAAGGCACTAGATGAAACCTAAGAAAAAAATCATTAACAATGATAAACCAGGGAGTGTTGCTTGAGGAAATGTTCTGACAAATCCACTTGTCAAAGCTTTTACTCTATTAACATCTTTCCTTGCACTTCTCAAACAAAGATCGAATGCATACAAGATGGTGCTGTTGATTTTCATATATTATGCCCTTAATTCCCAGCACTGTAGCACGAGCTTGTTAATCTACAACTGTGTTCGCTACATTTCAGGATATAACTGGCAATCCTGCAAATTCATAAGAAAGGTGGTGGTGAGCCAGTGACTTATTACATTACAACCTCGTTAATTCTAATTTCATGGTACCAAAATAAAAACAACACCCAATTAACAATGTCTGTACTACCTGAATTATGACGTTAATTGTTTTGTTTGAAAAAACAATTAACAAATGTCCACTACATAGGTGAAACTATTTTCTGAATAAGTAAACAAATTCAGTGCACATTTCTCATAAAATCTGCGTAAAAGATAGCATTTGCGTGATATGGCGACTTCCTTCACAATGCAACCACAGTCCGAGACCGCAGTGTCTCAATTCAGCACCACTGCCGCCCCCCATACATGCATGCAGCTGCAACTTTTTTCAGCAGTACACTAGCCATCAATAAATCATTTGTCCATAAACTGTCTGCAAGTTTGATTCCAACGTGCAAACAATGACAGAATCACTCATTTTCAACAGCTTCCGTATCCTGAGCTCCTTAACAATGTGCACGCATTGCATTGGGTCCAAACAAAACTATGCAGCGCCTGCTGCTGTTACGATCGAACTGCAGCGACCGCGGTTGCTGCAGACGTGATCACAGGTGCTATAGTGTGCAATATGAGCTCGAACACGTGAGCGCGTGGAAAATAGCCTCGAGCCCTACATCGGCCGATTCGCAGCGGCCGCTTTTGGAAACAAATTGGAAAGGGTGCCGCGCTTCCGCTGGCTGTTGACACTCCCGCCTCGATATCATTGCTGCAAAACTGTAGCTTTTAGCATGTCAGTGGCCGCTAGCGGTGATATCAATTCACATCAACGCGCACAGCTAATGACCCACCAGGCTATGCAGCTGCCATATATCGGCTGCGACGTAGCCTGCCGTGATGCACAGGCCATGCTCGTATTAAATCTAGGCGGTGTTGGCTGAGCGTTTTGACACACCTCTTTTACCTTTTTTTTTTTTTTGCAAAATAGCAATAATGCAGAGCACGGCAACCTGCGCCTAGTATTGATGTGGGTTCCAGTGCCTAAACATGTCGTGAGTGCCTTTGCACAAGCGGGAGGAAGTTGTCCACCTGTCATTGAAAGGTTACTTGCAGCGCAACATTGCCAAATTGACAGACTAATGTGAGCACTGTCAATAGGATAGTCCAAGTATACCAAGATGAAGGGCGCATCCTTAAAAGGCGACCCCGCATCACATCGATTGACCAAGACCTATAAGTTGTTGCTGTAGTCAGTGAGAAGCCATTTTTAAGTGCGAAAGATGTGCGCTGTACTCTCGACCTGGCGAATGTAAGTGACAGCACAATATGGCGGAGGCTAAGGGAAGCCACACTCCGAAGTCACATCGCCGCTCAGAAACCCCTTCTCACATGTGCCAACAAAACTGCTCGCCTGAAGTTCGCTGTTGATCACCGCAGTTGGAGGGTGGAGGATTGGAAATATGTCATCTTCTCCGACGAATCTACTTTCTCGAGCCGCTGGGACCAGCAGAAAAGAGTGTGACGCATGGAGAACACACGCTTCTGTCCGCAGAACATCAAGGAGGTGGCCGCAAGTGGACGCACATCGGTAAACGTTTGGCCAGCTATTTTGCGTGTCGGCCTAAGTTCCCTTGTAAGAATCTCTGGGAAATTCATGAGTGCTGCATACTGCACGCTGTTGGAGCACGAGATGATCCAATATGTATTGAATGGTCCACACCTGGATGGATGCTATCTATTCCAACAGGACTTGTCTCCCGTGCATACAGCAAAGGAAGTGGCACGTATTTTAGACGAACGAGGGGTGATGCGCCTTGAGTGGTGCGCAAAGGGCACGGACATGAATATTATAGAACACGTTTGGGCATGTATGAAGGCTAACCTTTCTAGGCTCTCCATGGACTTGGTGACAGCTGATGAACTGTGGGAAGTTATACAAGAGGAGTGGAAACGTATCCAAGCAGACACATCCTTCATCGAGGCTCTCTACAGGTCTCTGCCGGACAGAATGGAAGCTGTGATTCAAGCAGGCGGAGCCATTACCTGCTATTAGCCCAGCAAACATGTATGAAAATGGCAAGCTAGCTGGTAAATTGTGTGAATTCAAATTTTGTTTTCATTTGGCAAGCACCTAATAAAATTTTTAAACCAACTACAGCGTGCATCTTCTCTTCGTCCACAAGATCAGAACAAAGTGAACTGGTTATAAAGAAACAATACTGCTTTTTCCTACGCTGGCACAACGATATCAAGCTCGTATATCAGAGACGTCCGCTTGCAAAAAAGGGAGAGAGGGATGATTTGCGCCAAACCATACGCAATATATTATCACGTTCGGCATGCTTTAACTGATGACACGTAATCAGCTGCTGTTTCACCGCAACGCTACCGAAGCAGGAGTGCCAACATTTAGCGGAAGAGCGCCCTCCTTTCCCCTCTGGTTTCGGCAGCGCCATCCACGTATGACGCTGTCTAGGTTTTGAGGCTATTTTCCACGCGCTCCTGTGTTGGAGCTCGTATTGCTCACGATAGTACCGTCCACGCAGCTTAGAGACCCCATGCGGCTTACGAAAGCCGAAAAACAAAACTACTGTTTGTCAAATAGAGCACAGACACAACCGCAGCCTCAGGCAATGCTTTCATGGGGCATCTGCGCCACGGTTCATGTGCTGGGCGCGTGCACAGAGTCAAAACAAAACTACTGGCGGAGCGCCACACATACGCTATTTCGCAACTGTGGTTGCTGGCACTGCAATTGTAGATAGAGACCGTGCGGATGCTATTTGCGATCACCATTCTGCTGATTACAGATAGCTTCCGCACAATTCTGTAGTTGCCATACAACAGCTGTCATGCAGTTAATGTCATTCATACGCACAGTCAAAGAAAACCTTCGTGCACACTAGCAACACAATAATGGATAGCGACTGTGCCAATGCTTTTCCCAAGGTGCATCAGTGCAATGTCACATGCGGTCGTAAACGATAAACTCAAGTAGGTGTTCTCGGTTTCTGGTTCTCCCTACAGATGACAATGGCAACTCTGACTGCAGGACCTCATTTTGGTTACGTGCCTGTGGCGTTTTCACTCTGCACGCTCCAAGGATTGTACGAATTAACTGGCATGTGGCCAAATGTAGCTAAATTAATGGGAGAGTAACACCATTAAACAATACCTATGCTTGCCTGGACCAGATACCATGGCCTAATTACCAATTTTCTGATTTAACGAGAAATTAATGAGATATTAACGAGATTTAACGAGAAATTAACAATATTAATGTATTACCAAAACTGGAACATGTACTTTTCAAATATGAGTCAATCACAATTACAAGGGTGCCACGATTATAAGGCGAAGGGCGAGTTGAAAAAAAAAAATGAAGTCAGCAAACTAATACAGTCGACTCCCGTTAATACGAAGTTGACGGAGACCGCGAAAAACTTCGAATTAACCGAACTTCCAATTAACCAATGCGGGCAAAAATTGGCATTTTTATTAATTCATTTGGAAAAGAAATCTGCTTGTGGCATCTTGCCGCAGAGAGCAAGTTCTGCAGGCTGTAGATGTGGCCGAGTGCTTCCACGGTGCGTTTCTCTCTGCAGCAAAAAACCGCTGCGCGAGGGCAAGGCCCGCAGCTACATCAGCAGCCGTAGGTTGCCGATCGCTTGAAACATCGTTGTCCAAATCACTTTCGTCAGCGGCCTTGTTCGGATGAATGATACAGAGTATTTTGGTGTCCGTTAGCGCACCACACGTTTCAACTAGACTGTCAACGGCAACGTATTCTCCGAAAGGGACCCCCGAGCAGTTCGAAGACTATCGCCGTCAAGTTCGGTTGTGTGCACTTCCCGCGCGGGAGAAGACGAACCACCTCCATTTCTCGAGGCACTTGCATTAAAACCGCAGGTCCTAAAGCAGTTCACGATCGTCTCCTCTTTAATGCGACCCCATGCTTGTGCTAGCATGTGGATAGCACTGAGGAGGCTCACCTCGCACTGCATGGAGTTATCCATGCACAAAAGCATCCGCTCGAGAAGGTGCGTTCAGTACAGCCGTCCATCGGACGAAGAAAAAATTTTATGCCTAATATCGCCGCAAGCGATATGGCTTTTGCTGCTACGATATCGCCACTGAGCCGTAGTTGGTTGCTCCGGGCCTCCCTAATCGAAATGAGCAACGCTTGCTCTAACTCCGGGTGGGCATCGATGCGCATTCTCATGCATGACATTTTAAACTGGTCATTCTCAAATGCTTCGAGTGTCGAGCGCTTGTTACAGTGTTCGAAAGAGCGCTTCATGCCGCTTGGCGGTGCCTCCGTTGCCTCCATCCTCAAATGCCATCAAAATCCTAACTTTCGTCGCCAAGTCAAGCGTACGATAAGGTCCGCGAGTTGCCATTGCCGCAACTGTGCAACGATGCCGGCAGGCCGATTCACTAACACACGAGGAAACATACAGATAGGCCTAGCACGTCAACGTGACCATGCGAGGCTGCGATTGCGCTGGGCAGGTGGGCTAAGCCTGCCGCTTCATCATTTTCGGCGCTGTCGTCAGATGCGATGCCGATGCCGCCAGTACCTAACATTGACGCTTCATGAGCTGCAGCGCTGTAGTCAGCTGCGATGCTAGCAATGTAAATTCAGCACGTAATGCTGTTTTTCACGTTAATAATACGGAATTTCTCAAACATTACGATCATCTTGAGCTATAAGATTGAGAAATAACTTCTAATTCACCGACACCTTAGACTTCTAACTTCCAATTACCGAGCATTTTTTTCTACTGGCTTGCAAGAAAAATTGACGGGACCCCGACTTCACTTCCAATTAACCGAAAATTCCAATTAAGCGATTTCGAATTATCGGGAGTTGACTGTACAATGTAAAAAAACCAGCTAGAATAAATTTCTACCTTCGAAAAGCAATAAATGCAACAGTGTAAGCACTATTTGTACAGTAAGACCTCGCTAATTTGATTGAATGATTGATTGATTGATTTGCGGGCTTTAACATCCCAAAACTAGCTCTGATTATGACAGACGTCGTAGTGGAGGTCTCCGGAAATTTCGACCACCTGGGGTTCTTTAACGTGCACTGACATCGTACAGCACACGGGCCTCAACATTTCGCCTCCATCGAAATGCAGCCGCGGCAGCCGGGATTCGATCCCGCGACCTTCGGCTCGTTAATTCATATTTCACAGGACCAAAAGAAATGTCTGAACGAACCGAATTATGAAGACCCTATCAACAAAACAAACAAATGTTCACTACATCGGTGGACTTTTATTTTCTGAATGAGGAGATGAACACTTGATCTGTTGCATAAAAGCAGTGCAAAAAACAGCCGTTCATGCCATCTTCCATGCACAGTTTAGAGCACCCACGCAGTTCTGTAGTCATGATGCGACAGCGTTTCGTGTGTGCCATGAAAACGACTACTGCCACCATGGATGAACCCTTTGTTGCCAACATTGCTATAATAGATGGTGAATAGGCCTTTCAGAAGGCACATGATATTTTTTTTGTGCTCTGTTAATATGACATCAGTACAGTTTTCATGTACAAACTGTCTAGTTTATTTTCCCAGTAAACGCCACGTCATTGCATGGTGGATGCTAGAGCTCTGGAAGGTAGGTAATGAACTTGCCATTCCGACATCAGCTGACATTGTTCCTTCAGTGCATTATGTAAGTTCCATGCTTTCTGCTTAGCTTCAAGGATTGCTGAAATTTTCACTCAGAAAGTGACAACCTTGTTGAACCACTGCAAACAGATTTCATCAATATAACAAGCAGCTCTATACCTGCTTCAACAATGGCCGGCTTGTTGCTAGAACACACGGACAACACCTTGAGCACCCTTGAAGTGGTCCAAAGAAGTTTTTCATAAGTGTAGGATCGCATGATGCGGACCAATTCTGCTGGCCCACCACTGGCCAGGATGATCAGCTGCACAGGAAGCACAACACAAACATGCCCAATGACTTCTTTTCAAAAAGCAAAACAACTTTAAATAAATATTCAAAGTCTCACACACCTCTTGCAAGAATTCTTGTGAAAGAAAGTTTAAAAACTGCACTTCAATCAAATCTAGCATGTTTCTGTCCCAAGGTTTTATACTGCGGGTAAACAAGATGTGCACATGACATCTTATGGAAAAGAAAAACATGAGTACGACTTGCACACAAATGTCAAATACTCATGGCACTGCAAGCAAGTAGCTAGGAAACACTCCACTGCTCAAAGGTGAAAGTACCCCCCCCCCTACAAACCCTAAACCATTCATTAAAAGAAAGCTGGACATGTTATGTGTCCGTCGTCCCTTGTATTTCCGTCTCCTTTATGGCAGTGTTTTCCCATTCACAAAAATAAAGCTCAAACAGCAGCTGCAGTTGTTGACAGCATATATGTCAAATGGTCAGATCTCTCCGATAGAATAATTGCAAGTAGCCACTGCAAATCACAAGCTGTGTGTGGACATGCTTTTTTTTTTTTCCCATATAAGGGCACCGTGTGCACCAACACTAAGCACACTTTTTTTAAACTTTACCTTGCTTTCTTGGTTGCCGTAGGCGAGAATCTGCAAGCAGTCGGTGACAATGGCCAGAAACTTTACATTGTTTCTCTGAAGAAGGGACACCATTTTTTGTAGGCCACCAGCAAGACGAACAGCCATCTTAGAGCCTTCTTGGTGTAGTAACAAGTTGTGCAAGGTAGTGATCGCATAAAACAGCACAGACTCCACTGGTGAGCTGCAGGTAAAAGATCAGCTCAATCAGAAAGCTTAATCACAACACAGGTGGTAAATTTCTATTTTCCTAATAAGCAAAAATGGTACCATCACTGAAGTTACACACAGGTGAAAGTCATTGTCTTTTGTATGCTACCAAGGCTCCAGGCTGCTTTTTATTCGTGTGTGAAAATGAGCGGAACCACCAATACTTCACCATAGTGTTCAAGAAAAGAGGCGATACAGTATGCAGAGGCACTTGAAAACACTACTGATGGAAGCAGAATCACATAACTAAATGCAGCAATCAGAATAGAACCCATTTCAGGGCTGGACTGCAGCAAGTCCAGAGAAGAAAATGACAGTTGCAGAGTTCATTGCGAGTTGCACTAGAACATCACCTTTTGGAGCATCGGAGCCACCGTAATAAAAGCAGACAAGATGGTGCATGACCTCAGACTGTTAAACATAGTCCATATTCATAGGCTCTCTATCATAGCTGCGATGTTCTATGATAACGCTTAAGCCCCCCTACCTTTCTTTTCCGGGGAAGTAGGGGCTTTCTGGCATCTGTGACCAGTAAACAAAGATGTAAATATAAATGGTATTGTCAGTTTGCATTACAGTTGAATGCTGCAATAACGAGCACCATGGAGAAACTTTAAAAAATTGCTGTTGCGAGAATTTCGTTGTTGTGAAACATGACAGTATAAAAGCAAATCACTGAAAGCATCATAGTAAATATTTTGTTGGCCTACTTTGGTGAGCCTTGCTTTAGAGTATTCAGAGCTTCGTTGCTGACAAGTTTAAAAACAGTAGTTGGGGCGAGTCTACAATTTAGCCTGCATGAACAGAACAGCACATATTGTTTGGCGCATAATATGCCTGCTGCAGCGATCGCTTTTATCCCGCGAGGGCTAACCGCATTTCTGCTAATCTAACGCGTACCTAATTCTCAAGAATTTACGATGAAAATGCACCTCAATTTATTATCAGAAGGCTGTTGGCTTATTTTCAGGGTACACTTATTTTTCAGGTTGCAGTCTGCGGAAGCTTCCCCAGGAGCATACATTCCCTGGCTTTTCCTAGGTTACAGGCCAACCTAGGAGCCTTCCCTAGGTTAGCCTGTATTCCAGTTTGACCTATACAGTAGAACCCCGCTAATATGTTTTTCACAGGACCGTAAGAGCCGGGAAACGTAAGAGCCAAGAAATGGGAAAAATGAGAGGAGTGGTGATCGGCACACAATTTTATTTCAGTGCTAGCGCTTTCAGTGCACGCATCGGCGCACTCGGCTAAGATTTCGTCGACAGAGAAAACCTCGGAGGTCACAATGACGTCATCTAAAGAAACGTAATCATTGTACGCGATTCCGTCACCAACAGTTTGCATCGCTGTGCCATAATTTAGATGGCAAAAGCTGGAAACGTAATAGGAGTCGCCCATTGTGCAGCTAATCCTACACTCAAGCTAAGTCACGCTACGTGAAAAATCAATATTTCCGTCGGCAGTGGCCGCTTGGAATGCAGATTTGTGACGTAACATGCGGGAACGTTCCCACATTGCGACGTAACAGCGGGGTTCCTAATGTATTGAATCCTATGGGAGCTATGCTGGGACCGGCCAAAAACGATGTAACAGCCGGGAAAACGCAGCAGCCGGGAACGTAACAGTGGGGTTCTACTGTACTACAGTTTTAACAGCACATGAGCTTAAGCAATAAACAGAGACAAGCAAGACAGAAAAAGCACGGAAGGTCATCTTTTGCCTTGGTGCGATCACCCATCACACACAAAATCAAGAAATTATTCACACATTTCCTCAGCATGAACTCCCCATGTTATGGAATTTGTTTTTTCTACAGTTATTTAATCCAGTGTAAAGAAAACTGACCGCTTTTTAAAGGAAATATTAAGTTCAGCAAGACTGAAAGATTACGTTTTTGCGTAACTACCAATTCTCCATTCTTGGCAAGAACAGAGCAGTTGTAAACGAGAAAACAAAACAGACACTGGGGTGGCACCCACTGTCCTACTTTGTGGGTACCTTGAAATGATGTCAGCTCACCTATCTTGAGCACTCGATTACTGCTCCAGGTTATAAATGTAAAATGAATTAGATAAGCTTTGACAATAACTAAACGCGCCATAAGCCACAGCTGTTGTTACACGCTACAGCTGCGGAGATCACTGCACCGTGGTGTCCACAGCAGAGATCATGGTGTCAAGTCTTCTTTTCGGCGTGGGCAATTCAAATTGAGTGGCGAAACCAGGGAGTTTCGGCAGCAGTTTTCAGCATAAATTATTCATTTACTGCCGCACAGAAATCAGTGATAGATTATAACACAGGAAAAAATCCATCTAGCCAAACAAAGTTTTTCCGCCAGTGTCATTTTAAGCAGCACTCGAAACTGGCTCATACTTCACGAGGAGACTGTAGTAATATACGTGTACAATTTGATATGCCTTCCTTTTCTGCACTGTATGCTAAACTGTACTGGTAACATGAATTTTCTAACAGGTATGTGTGTCATACCAACATACCTGTGAATTCTCTCAGTTTTAATTTTTTGTATTCAAGACCAATATGGTAAACATATTTTTTAATGTGCCTATTTTTAGTGACATACCCAATGACATGCTCATGGCTGATAAATGTAGGTACATTAAACCATAGTTGTAAAATAGTTTTAATTTTGAAGAACTGTTTGGTGATTCAAGTACTCAGTCCTAAGATGTTGACATCACCGGCAAACTGCATACTACCTTCACAATCCTCCATCATGCATCAGTACAGTGCTAGAAACTGCAACATTCACGGTGTAAAAACTATTTTATGCTTTGTTGAGTTATCATGTTGTGCATCCAGACACTAGTTCGACCCGTTTAGCTATACAAGTGCAGAGACAAACTAAAGAGCCTGCTTGATGCTGCAGTAGTCCTCAGACCAACAATTGCTGGCGTTTTACATGCAAACCCCAAATATGATTATAAGGCACACTATAGTGGAGGGTTCTGGAAATTGCATTGACAACACACACTAAACTGTCTAGAATTTTTGTCTGCGATCCTCAGTCTAGACAGTGTATGATCATGGGCCCCATCACTGCTGACCGCAAGCAACCTGTGAGTCTGCAGACCACTTCAGTGGCTGCCTACTGGCATGACCACTGCAGCTCTATTCACATTGGCCATGTTGGGAAACCAGAAAGCAGTGTCACCTCTCAGAGAATCGTCTTCTCAGTTGGAATACAGTAAAACCTCGTTAATTCGGATCTCAAGGAAATGAAAAAAATGTACGAATTATCCGATGTCGAATTAACGAATGCATAACAAAAACGCACATTTTCAATTCCTTTATTGCATACCTTTATTTTGAGAGGTAGTCCGTGATGCTTTTTTTTTTTTTTGTGGTTAGCTGGGCGGCAAGGACTAGTTTGCGGGCATGCGACAAACCCTCTAGCGCAAGGCATTGGAAGCCTGGGACATCGTAACAAAACTCCTCTAGAACGACGAGAGCATCCGCGGTCTTTTGCGGTACGACGCACCGAGCGTTCTTCATCGCACGGGTCTTCGTCGGACGCCTCATCTGGTTCCCACATCGCGGCACGGGTATATATCACACCACCACTATGGCCCGACCACCACCTCACGCACCGACACTTCCGATACGCCGATACTATGTCAACGCACCGAAGAGGGGGGGAAAAAGCACAACCGACGCCTACAGGTTCACACGCTGAGGCCTTGTTTCTTTGTTATCCGTTTCCGCCGATGACAGAATGATGCGTGCTCCAAAATGCCACCTTGCGTCCCCTTTCATAAGTTTTCGAGAAAAAAAATGCGGCTTTCCTTGGCCTCCGTGATCGGCATCGAGAGTGCACCGTTGCTGCCGGAGCCCATCTCTGAGACCATAAGTTTGCGCACGCGTGGCAAAGAAAATGCAATGCGATAAATATGGCCTCCGAGATGCTGTTTCAGTTTCAGTTTCGCCGTCTTTGGCTTGCCTCCAGTCCAAATTAACCAGTGGGCGTGCAATTTTGCGTCGAATTAGCGAATGTCTGTTGCCATAGGGCTATGAACATTTTTGAAGGGAGGGTGTGGGAATGACGAATTATCCGAATTTCCGAATTAACGGGGGCCGAATGAACGAGATTCTACTGTATCATGCAAGGATATGTCTGAAGACAAACTATGCGAAAGCAATTGTACACAGGTGTGGCTTCATGGTAGCATGGGCTGGGCTGCCATTATATCACATCTTGAGGGTTAATTCAGTTAAGCACAGAGAAATATCCACATTCGTTCTGTTTTTAATACTTCAAAAGCTTTTTAAAGCTAACATATGAGCCAAAGCAAACGCTAAATACTAAGTTGACTAGAACCTTGTTACAATACACTAGAACCTTGTTTACAAAGAAGTCAAAGAAACCCAAAATTATACAGGTTGAACCTCTATACACTGAACAAAGATATATCTGATCATATCACTCATTCCATATCACTTTGACAACTGCATGCATTTTGATTCGTTTATTTCAAATGGGGTGGGATGTAAAACTTATATTGAACTCTTGCCACCCTAGAACATGTGCGCTCCATTGACGAGCAGCAGGTTTTCCTGCAACACCACCTCTCCCCACTGACAGCTGGTATAGGTTTTCCTGCAAAACTGCCTGCACTTCGGTGACAGGCAGCAGGCTTTCCAACAACACTATTAAAGACTGCGGTCGTGCAGTTAGTGCCTGAGCATTTTAGCTTCGTCCGTCATTATACCCATCATTGTTTTTTAAGGCCTTTTCTGCCATGCGAGAGGGCACAAGATAAAAGACAGAACACATTTGAAGCTCATCGTTTTTCTTCTGCCTTAAACTTCCTGCCATGAACAGCATAACAGATGGATGCTTGCCGATTGCATTGTATTAAATGTTACACTCACGTTAAGCAGCCTTCCAGGTTTATTTTTCTGTGGTTGTAACCGTCCTTGATCTTTCGTGCTTGTGCAATGGTATCTATCTTTCGTGCAGTTCACATTGTGGTCACAAATTAAGCACAAAGTTGCCAATAGACCCTTTTCATAAACTGCAAGCTAGCTTTCCTGCAATGCAGCTTAGCCTACACAGTATAGCACGACAGCTCATAAAGATGAAAACTGTCAGCAGCACTAACACACACAAAAACAAAGCTGCGTGCTCACCTAAGCAATTTCACCAGAGCCGGTATCCCTCCAGATTTGAAGATGGCTAATAAACCTTGGCGGTGATGGGACAAGTTGTGCAAGGTCCCTGCAGCGCATCGAGTGGTCTCCAGGTCATTGGACGTGGACATGGCCCTTACCAAGGCCGCTACCATCTGCGGAGAGTTCATGATAGCGTGGCGAGAGGCCTCCTTCTTTGACAGCTGGTGGACCATCATCGCTGCTTGACTAACAACAACTTGGTCTTCATCGTTCAGCAATTTTATTAGCTCTGGAATGGCTCGGGTAGCCAGGTCGGCATCATCCTTTAAAAAAAATAAATAAATAAAAGTACAATTTTGATCACTTATACCCCACGCAAGCACTCAATGCTAAACATTTTACCTGGTAGTTGATGAGGTTCACGACAGCATGCTTCAACATCTGCGACGGCTCAGACAAACGCTGCACAGCAGTTGGCTGTGCAGGGTCATACTGAGTCGACGGTATCTCGATTCCTTCGTCCAGTGTTTCGGGAAACATTGCGGCGCGCACCCTCTGCGATCGAGTCTGGCTCAGCTGCTGATTCATCTCTGAAAATAGAAATTTTAGCCTCTATCAATATCAACTATTACGCATGCTATTGGTTTGAGCAGTGTTGCAATTTTATCAATTCAGTAGCTAGATTTACACGCAGAAATAAAGAACACTACAAATATTTTGCCTCAATATAACTAAGATTGTATCACATAACAAAAATACAGTGCTCCCACAAAAGAAACCCAGCACAATGAATTGAAACTACAGCACATGCCCATTTGCCAACACAACATGCCCCATGACATTGAGCTTCTACCAAGTAGAACATTTTTCTTTGGTGGTGGCAAATTTAGCTCATCAGGTCTCAGGGGAGTACCACCAATCACAAGCACTAGCATACACACATACTGGTTCACTGCACTGAACACTTTATGAAGCATAGTTCTATATTCTGTGCACGAGCCCTACATCAATGACCAATTTGACGCACTTGTTGCAGAGTTGAAAGGGCCCACTCACCATCTACTTGGTCAGGCGTAAACCCTTGGCCAAAGCCAGGCTGCTCCCAGTCGAAAACCATTTGCTCATCACCCAAGTCATCCTCCTTGCCACTTATGGAGGGTGCCTGCATAAAGGTTGATACAAAAGCTCTCTACTACCAGACAATATAAATACAGGTCTGACAGGCTCAGAAAGCGAGGACCGTGAAAGTAAAAAGCAAGTTAGATTAGTGGTTCACTTGGGCTATAAGTAAGCAATATACAGGGGAAGAAGGTGCAAAAAAGACAAGTGCTTCCCCCAGGAAAATTCTGTTTAAGAAACAAACATGCATTTGAAGAGCATGAACTACAAAAGAAAAGTCTGCACACATCAATTTACAAGTAGTAGAACAGACAACAAAAATACTTTATTACTGCAAGAGCAGCTCATTCAGAACATCAAGACGCACACTTATAAACACAAATCCTTTATGGATACAAGCAATTGTCTAAATGTGTACAGAGGCTTTCACAAGGGGAGGGGTCAACATCATAAATAAGTTTCAAGCTTCAGAGTATGTTAAATGAAAGGTAGAGGTACAACTACAATGGTGGAACAGTGATTTCACCCATCGGTGCAAACAATAAGGCTATTTGGCACAGTAGAAAGAAGTTTCTACACTGCACTGAAACTACAGCTCTAGTTTTTCTTTTCAACAGCTCCCATGTCTTTAGACATGCAGAAGCCAAAATGAGCTGGCTAGTACTATTCGAAATTATGTGCCATGTGTGATTCTCATTGCAGCAGCTCATTTGCAAAGTTCCACTATCACTAGACATTGAAAAACCTTCACTTTAAGTTACATGATCATCCACCAGCAAACTCCATGGTGCCATGCAGGGTTGGTAGCCACCCCACATAAAGCACAAGTGAGACATTACAGCGGTACATCATACATCCACCAAAGAGGAATACGCAAATGTTGAACCAGACGAATGGCCTCTGTGATTTTTTTTTTTAGCATGGTGTTAGTGGTGGCACAAGTGGCACAGCAGTTCACTGCAACTATGACAGAGAAGCATTTTGAGCTTAGTGAACATACTGCATCGCCTGCGACAGCTTCTTGTCAACAAAGTACAGGTTACATGGCAATTGATCACGAAGAAATGCAGCTTTACTAGCCAGCATTACATAGTAAAAAGCAACAAATTACATATTATTGCACACAAACCTGAATATAAAAGACAACCAAAGTTGCAATGGACAACACAAGAATCAAGTGCACACGATCCTCACTGAAAAGCCCACCATTAGCTTCGAAGCAGATGCTACAGATGCGTCAGACAAAACTGGCTGTAAATGCTGGCTCAATACACAGTCATCATCCATACCCCCCCCCCCCCCTAAGCCCACGCACTTTCCTCTCCCAATGTCACTATAAATAACTTTATACCTGACGACCTAGAGACCTTGCAATACTAAAGATAAAAGGGCTTGGCAGATAAAAAAAAAGAACGGAAGCATTTCCCCCTTTCCCCCCTCCTTCTCTGGGCTACAGTAATGTCGCACAAAGTTCTGAATGATTGCAATAAAGCTTTCAGGTGTTGGCAATGGTACCAGTACTAGCAATTAAAGTGCATGTGTGATTGCACATGTGTGCAGAGCAAAATCTGCTGTGACCCGCAAAATCCAGTCGCCCATTCCCACCCTTAGAATGCTTCGATGCATAACACTGTTACACGGTGGCGAAGCTAACCTAGCATGCACTGCAGTGTGATACCTTATCCAATGTTCTTCCTTGGCATAAAGCTATCACATGGAACTGCAGATAACAAGAGACACACAAGCGCAGCAAGTTCCCCTCCCTTCACATCAGTGGACAGGGGAGGCCCTGTGGCAAGCTATTCAGGTTCAAGACGAGAAAAATGCTAGAACTGCTGTCATTTCTTATTTTTTTTAACTATGGGGTTAGAACACTTGGTTGGGAGACTTATGGCTGTGCCCATACAATTGAAAGGACTGGTAAGAAATTGGGAGCGGCGCAGGAAAATCGTGGGAGTTGGCAGGTATGCAACTTAGGAAAATGCTTGAAATGCTGATGTAATTCATTATGTAAAATGTTACAGATGGTGCAGTAAGTGAAACAAGCAACCAAGTTTCAGCAAATTATTCAGAATGAATTCAAGATTTTCTTTACAACATCCCCATCCATTAATGAACACTTGTTTGTAGGAACCATGGGACAATTAGTGCAAACAGGATTATGCCAAAACTTTAATAAACTAATCAAATTATACATACTAAGCACATCGAATTAATTTCTGGGGCTTTACACCCCAAAAGCACGAGCTGATTATCAGAGATGCCGTGGTGACGGGCTCCAGAAATTGCAATGACTGGGCATTCTTTAATATGTACTGACATCGCACAGTACATGGGCCTTAACATTTCGCCTCCATCGAAATACAGCTGCCATGTCCGGGATTCAACCCCATAACCTTTGAATCAGCATACTAGCGACATGGCCCCTAGAACACCAAGGCGGGGCAATTGCATACAATTCTATCATGCAATTGCAACAATGCTGGACTCACTTTTTACAGCTGCATGTTTATAAACAAGCTTTTCTGTACAACTTCAAACACAATATATCAAATATTTCACAATGCAAAGAGGAGCACTGATAATACAAGTTACACTGCTTTTTCATCATTTCATTACGTTTAAAGGCTACTAGTGTCGCTGATTATGACATTGTAACTCTGCCTCACTAGGTACAGTGCTCAAGGAATGAAATTGGACATTTAAACATTGAAAAATGTGCAATTGTTCGCTGTAGCCGCGTCATGTAGCTATGAATTTGGCCTGTGAAGGTGGTGGTCTTTCTCATGCAAGTACATGAACCAATTTTATACCAGCGGTACACGAATTGATTGCAGAAACAAAAGCACGTGCATTGCACAGCCCTAACTTTTCCCATTTCAATCCATGCATACTGTACTTCACACTCAAAATATCACAACGCAAGTCGAGCCACCAATCATGGAATAATTTCCAGGTAGGCAAATGCTCCTGAAGACTACTACATTAGCAGAGGAGGAGGAGGAGAAAGGAAGAGGAAAGTAAAATGCGTTGCCAGTGTGTAAATACTCCCCAACATTGCTACAAATATTTTGAGCAATGTCACCTGAGTTGTAACACCAGAGTGAATGCCAGAATCTGCCAAGTAATTTCCTTGTTGCCAGAGAATGGTCTGTTCTTTGGGGTTGACAGGCACATCACCAGGATTGGAGTAATTGCCATGGCTCACTGCAAAAGCATGTTCCAAAGCACAATTAAGATTTCAGAGTGGGCAATGAAAGGCACTCACAGGCTCCTAAAACACGTGCAGATCTTTCCAAGAGAACTTTCACAAGACCTAAGAAACCTGGCCATCACAGATTTATATTCAGAAACACGACCTAATGAAAGCAGGGTGATGGTCACCGATGTGTAAGCACAGTAACTTGCACACCAATGTTCACTTACTTTCGGGGAACGCTATTAAAGCGCAGCTGAAGAATGCAGTCTATGTTTGGCGTCGCATGACACCAATGCTAATCACTGATCCACCGTCGTCATTCGCAAAAAATTCTGGGACAGTCGGCACATAGACACGGACGCCATTACGTTTAAGAACTTACTTGACCGCGCAGCAGGTTGTGCTCCCGACTGCATTTGGTAGCTCATTCCGGTCGTTCAGCTATCGCCTGTAACAGATAAAAACACTAAATAAGTGGAAAGCCCGTTCAGCGGTAAGCAGAAAGCTTCAAGGCCGCGAAACAGCGTCCCCGCTCACCCAAAACAGTTCTCACTGCATCTAATGTATACTTTCGCACAACCGCACTGCTTTAGGAAAGCGGATGCACGTCAGACAGTCTTGCGGCTGTACTTCGTGTCAAACTCAAATTTAGAAAAGTGCTGAATTAGGCCCTATTCAAATTGCGTTTCTAAGTACATACAAGAGATAAATTTCCACCCCACCCCCAAGTTTATCTTCTTGTGCGAAAAGAAAAAAAAAAAGGGGGGGGGGGGGGGGGAGAGCGGCATCACCGCTCGGCGGCAGTCAAACGCACGAAGTTCACGCTTCCCAGACGAACGAAACAAGAAAACAGACAATAAAGCTGCGTGTTTAACAACCGTTAACACTGCAAGCTTTAAAGAGTCGACAGTTGAGCAAACATATACAATCAAAGTACTTACAACAATGACATCACATACGGAACCACACGCATATGAAAACAAATGTCCAACCACTTTCACAACAGCTAACGGCTGTCAAATAACCTGCTTGTCAGGCCTGCAACAAATAATCCTTAAACTGTCAAATTGCGGTGTATATGCATAAATATAGACGTAGTAAAACACCTTTGTAAGCGACAAGCAACCGGTAAAGGCCACCTGCACTTCGATGAAGCTCGTTTACGCGCGGCGAATGTAAGCCTATCGAAGGTATTCAGCCACTGCAACGAAACGAGCACGATCCCCGCGAACAACAGCATGTGCACAAAAGTTGAACCGGTAACATCAACTTACCAGAGCTGATGCAGCACAGCCTGAGGTTGCGCCTAAATGTTCGAAAAAAAAAGTCGAATGTCGTTGGCGTTTCCGTTCAGCCAAAAATGGCGTCACGAAACCATCGCACACCAAAACTTGGCCACGTGACCAAAAATATAACCAGTACTCTAGGCGAGAGAGCACACACCCACACACGACAGGTGCGAGAGGGAGAGAGCAGCGAGAGACGCCCAAGAGGCCCCAGAGCAGGGGAGAGCCCCTGCGGCCCTGCGGTGCTCCGCGGGCGAAGAGAGTTCCACGTAGCATTGTTACTGCTACGGTTAATGAGCCAGTCGCAAGCTTATGCTAAGAATAAATTATTGAAACAGCTGTACTAATCGTCATTCGGCCAGTTTATTTTCAAACTGAAAAGCACGCGGAAGAATTTCCGGCTCTCAAGAGTGGCATTCTGAGGGTAGCGGCGCGGCCGTTTTACAAAACAACAAATCATTTCATGTCCGAAGTCCACGTCGAAGTCGCCGCTCGGTTAAGACGCTAATTTATGCAGCCCATGTCGGGAGCACGGGGAGCACAGCTTAGTGTACTAGAATATACATATTCTAGCTAAGCGTCCGTGGGGCTAGGGGAAAGGGACTGAAAGACTGCCGCGGCCGGAATCGAAGTCGCATGGTCACATGCGTTGCGCCTCTGGAGGCTCGGTCCTTCCATTTGCACCACATAACTGCGGTTGGCTGTTTAACACTTCCGGAAGTGCCATGCTGACTCGCCTAGAAAATACATAGCAAAACCTGTCGAGGACGATCACAACATACGGTCGCAACATCGAAGTGCTGCGTGCATCGAAAGCTGTATTTTCGTTATTTCATTGAAAGCAGTCAAAGCATACCGAATTGTACTGTACATAAAGAACTTATTCTGCACCTTAGTGTAGCAATTAAGCCGTTTTATTATCAATAATTTATTTCACAGTATTAGCTAGCAGCACATATCCTGACAAACAAAGAAATTAATGTAACTTTCTAGCAAAGATGCATATACAGCTATGCCATACATTAAGAGCAGTGTACTTTAATTATCACAAAAGTAATTTCAACATAATTGGTTCACACTGCCCAATATCGCGAACTTTTCAAAGCTGGTGAATGCTCAAAACAAGTCTACTAGCTCAGATGACATCAACATTTCTGCAGCCCAACATTTACAGCCTCCATAAGACAGTACAAAATTCACACACTGAAGCTTCCTGCATATTTGAGGCAAGATTGAATAAAAACAGGGTAGCTTGTTACAAATATGGCAACGAAGGGCGAAAAAAAAGCTTTTTTTGACATAAGGTTTCTGGTCAAGATGGTGGGGCCTTCAGTCCAGCGCTCCATTGGCTTTTGCAGCTTATTGGGCTTGGCCAAGCAGACCCAACTGGCTTTCCTGATCCATCGAAGTGTTTGGGAGAATTTACATCATAGTTAGAGAAGCCTTTGAGGCACAAAGTGCAAGATCAGAATTCAAGGGAAAAATATTACGCATTGTAATTTTTCTAAACAGTTAATAGCCATCAAACATATTGCCTTTGTAACACCTTATGTATGGTGTATTTTGTATTTTCTTAGCTGTGTGACCATAATCGTGCAAAACATAACTTGACCCTTCATCACACACTGCTCTTAAGCCAGTCACGCCAGTCTTGCTCAGACAGCCACAGATCCTTCCTTGAAGCATTCAGCATCAGAACACATGGCACAAAATAAAATAAAAAACTATAAAAATGGGAGTGACACTGGAGTTGTTTCAACATTGGCTAAAATCTGTAGTACATCAGTGTCATACGGTCACTTTTTATTGCTCTTGAGCAAGATGAAATTTCTCTGTCATGATTGGCTTGTAAACCCAAGCTGCAGAGGGGACTCAATCACGATCCATAAATTTAATATTGATTGGGCTTAATCGTGATCATCAATGCACTGTGTAGCACTAGTATTAAATATTTGCATCATTTTCTGCTATCAATGTTATTTTTAATAGCAAAACTTCCTTTACCGCCATGGTGTATAAGTCTGTCGCCATTACTCTTACGCAGCATTCGTTCATATTAGTATTGTTTGTGAATCAGCTTTCAGAGGAATTAAAAGCGACATAGATTGTTGTCTAGTACTACAAACATTTCCATAAAATTAATTCCCATGTGACAAGACTTCATTGAATAGTTTTTCTTTCTCAGCATTGGTGTCAATTCCACACACAACAAATTATGTGTGTGAGCTTGATCACCTCACACTGAACATTCATATTTGATTCAATTAAGCATAACTATAGGTGAAGCTTCCACCTTTTGTCTCATTTTAAAGGACGACATTATAAATAATTTACTGATAATTTTTTTATTCACACCTTATAAAAGAAAAAGGTAAAATTGGTACATTTTCTCCTACCTCAATTTGTCCTTTTCTCTTTGTGTTCTGGCCTATACATTCATTCTTTTTTATTTTAGGAACTTTGAGGCACTTGGCCCTGGTCCTCAAAAAGTGGTAGAATAGCCTCTTTCTCTCTTTCTAGAATACTGGCAGGAGCTCCTGCCCTGCATAAATAAAATCTGCTGTTAGTAGATTTTGCAGTGTTTAATTTGCACAAATACACAGCCTTTTGCATACCTCACTACACCTGATGACTTTCACATTTTTTGAGCATTTAAATTGTTAGCACCTCACAACTTCACCTTTATTTTGTAAGTTTGTGCATCTTGTCAAATTTATTATTTCTTAACAGGGTGTCAAAGCGAACCCAAACCGAAAACCATACTCAAACCGGAATTTCGACTGGAACTGAACCCGAAGCCAAACCAATACTTGCAGAATATCCTTGAACCTGAACTAAACCTGAACCGAAATAAATTTATATCATTTATCTGTGTGGAACAAAGCGGTCTAAACAGCTACAGTGCCGCGATCTGCCAGCAACGCCTCATCACTGCAATTGATCCCGGCCTTTCTCTGTGATGGCCTTTATCGGTTTATTATTTGACTCATTTTCGTCTTACAATTGTTTCTTTTTTTTTTTTCACTGCGGTGGCCTAGTGGTGTTTGAATACAGACCCAAAAGGCTAGTGCAAACCCGGCCATGCGGTCACATTTTGATGGAGGCGAAATGCTGAAGGCCGTGCACTCTGCAGTGCCAATGCACACTAAATAACCCTGAGGGGTCAAAGACTCTGGAGCCCCTAATATGGCGTGCCCACCTTTCTACTCTTCCATACCCGTCACCCCACGACTCTAGGAAGCAATGCCTACAAGGACTACAGAAAACCATGTACAGAATCATAACTACTTATTATTTCTCTTCAGAATCACCTTTGCAATTTAGACAGGGCTAATTATTTTCCCTTTTTTTTTGCTTGTTTTTATTCACATAATTTTGAATCTGCTCAACAACATGCACTCCACAATAGATGCATTTATGACTAATAACTGCCCCTTTTTTATCACTAAGTTCAATGTGAATCTCTGGATGCAATGCTAGTGTGGTGCCACATGTTTTAATATGTAGGGCATTTGTTGTGTTCCTGGCACACTCTAGCAAACATTTCATTTGATTTCATTTTAGTCGCTATTGAACAATTATTTTCTTTCAACACTCTTACCTGACATGGCTAGAAAATTTAGCCCTTCGAGCATTCGTGTATCTCTTTTACTCTATTCCTTTAATAACCAGCAGTAGAAAGACGTGCAAGGGAGAGAGCTCAAGGATGGGTGTGTTGGAGGTGCGCAAAGGCTCGCCATGTAATGCAGTGCTCATAACATAGCCTTGTTTCTCACTATGCTTGATTTAGCTATTTTCACTACGTTTCGCTGATTTATGTGAAAACATCACTAGCAGCTTCCAATGTGCTACCAGGCCATTCCTCTGCCTGAAAAAAACTTGTTTATGTACCATGCGTTCGGTGCAGCATGGGATCGGAGGATTGGAAACAAACATGAAATTAAATGAAAAATTACAAAATGTAAGTTGTGTAGGACCACGTCAGAAAAGCTGCAAGTACATCAGTGGTCCTTGCCATTGTCCTGCTGCCGAAAGTTTCTAGTGTTATGGGATATTTCCGTAGTTTCCTGTGATGGACAACTCCACTGCGACATGGTTCTTGTTCTTTTTATATGTGTGAATTCCAGTCCTGGTGAACTTCCGAATGCTGTCACTTGAGCAGTACTGCTTGGACTGTTTCAGGCTAGCATAAACAGTGCCGTCAAAGTTAAATATGAAGTTTACTGTGCCTAACCAGTTCAAAGCTTTATTTCTCCAAACCACAACTGAACCGGAGTGAAATGTACACATTGAACCTGAACCCTAACAACCCATATTTTTTTCGGTTTGACACCTTGTTTCTTAAGTGGTCTAGTATTTCAGTTCTCCACTCATTAGTTTTTGTCACAGAAGCTGGATTGTGAAGACAATTGATGCTGCATGAATTTTATGTCTTTAAAGAAATCCCAAGATTTCCAGCATCTATTGCATTCCCGAGAAGTTCCCCACCACTAAGCTACAATATAGCATATTGTATCTATAATGTTTTATAATTATGCAAGGCTGATCTGGCATTCCCACCACCTTCATTCATTCTTTTTATGAGGAAGATGATAAAGTTTACTTTCCTCCATAAGGTATTGTTACGTAAGGGCTTTGTAAAATTCTCATCTGAAATTTTCTGATTTGTGACCATATTCATATTCAACAAATTGCATTTGCATTCAGATATTTAGCAAAAGTTGATAAGCAGATGTTTTTTGCAGGGCACGACATCCCAGACATTCAATGATCAGCGAAGTGTAGCGGCATGGGAGAAGTAATGCCCTGGGTGAAGGAAAATGTGGGGTGCTGGGTAATGAAGAATGAGTTGTATTCTGCAATAGAGAACACGTGGAAAAGCAGCAATGAATCAATGTGTTACCGGGATGATATCATGTTTAAACTGAACTATTATAATGACATGCTTGTGGGATGTGAGTACAATGAATGATTAGATCTTGCTGTGCGATTCTGAATTGCTCAAGTGCATTGATAAGGTTCGTTTGATGACCATATACGGGAAGCGTATAATAAAGCTTTATGTCGAGTGTTTCAGAAAATGTGTCCAAAGATATTATAAATGCAGGAACAAAGATTATGCTCTTTTTGCAGGAGTGCCTTGTTCATGGTGGCACACAATGTAAAATCTCTACGAGCAAAAATTTGAACATTAATTAACAAATTGGACTAATTCATTTTTAAACCACGACAACTGGACACTCACATGTAATTGAAGACTAAAAGTTATTCATACAGGGAATCCATATTCATTGTAATACTATTTGCAAAAGGCTGACACTGCTAATTTATACAGATTTGTGAATCCAACTGATTTTGCACAGGAAACCATACCCGAGTCGTGAAAGAACTTATCTGCCGCAACCTTTGATAGTGGCCTGTGTGACACAACTGTTCCCTTCCCATTGCTGTGAAACTATAAGCAAGCATCGTTATCAAATGGCAATCTTTATCGTTTCATTGCAGTGCCTGACTAGAGTAGGCACTCGACAATGGTGCATCCTTGTAGTTGTCACTTGGCAAATGTGAGGGGATCAACTATGCCACACAGGATTCTATAGCAG